>JAAEAF010006283.1:0-54130 GCA_011037195.1 Triatoma infestans | reverse complement strand
ATCTCTATTCAATCAGCCAACATTGTACGTTACCTTGGACTATACTTGGACAGACGATTAACATGGAATCCACATACCAGACTGAAAAGACAAGAAGCTAACCGACGCTACAAACTCCTCGCAAGGCTCATCGACAGACGATCAAAACTAAACTTAAATAACAAAAGACTTTTAGATCTGCTGTTACTAAGACCAATTTGGTCATACGGTATTGAAGTATGGGGATCGACTAAACGTTCCAATTCCCAACGCATCCAATCCTTGCAGACAATAATTCTTCGCAAAATCCTTAATGCTCCATTTTTTATATCTAACCTCACTATCCACAATGACCTGAACATTCCTTTTGTCAACGACTTAGCGAAATCTCGTTTCCTCAAATTTCATTCCTCTACAGCAGCTCATTCCAATTCTCTTATAGAACAGCTCTCTTGTCCTACAGTACCAGGCAATCCCCTAAGGAGATTGAAGAGGAGATGGCCCTGCGATCTACTACTGTCATGACCACAGTGCAATAAGTCCCATGATAACGGAGTGTCACCACTGGGTGGCTTCTCTAATCTAAACATCCTATTACTGCATCAACTATCATCACATTTACTTGTTATAACTATTGTTATAGTTGTAAATTTAAAAAAAAAAAAAAAATTGGAGGAAATTCCTAAAAAACTCAAATATTTATTGTGTAAATCGCACTTCCGGTAAACCGATTTTCTACAAATCTGGGTTTCTAATCAATACTTATATAATGTATAGTAATATTGTGTAGGTGTTTCTTAAATCCATTGTACTACTGGCCGAATTGCACTGCTAGATATGGTGAGAATGGAGATACGGGCAGCATCCAGTTGAGATATCTTGTTTTTAGTAGAGCTTTAAATTTTCTAATAAAGATTTTGAATATGCCCAACAAATCGCATTCCTAAAATTTGTTACAACAGGTTTACAATGGACAAATTTGTAACAATGGACAGTTTAGTCGGTAATAGTACCAAATTCAAATGGGTTTTGCAAATGAAGGAGTACTTTGCTGACCTTGGATTAAGATGGCTGTGGATAGAGCAAGATGCTGGATTGATTGAAAAAGAAAAAAAACCGCAATTCTGAATTGTTTAAGAGATAAGTTGATCAGTTTGAACATTGAGGGATTACAAGTCTTCTTTTAGTACTATGAACTTTATGCTCGTTAACAAGCATGGAAGTCAGGGCTATTTATCATATAGTGTACCATTAGATATAATTAGGGTTGTGAATCAAGTAAGAATGTCATCCGAAAAAAGGTTAATTGTGTATAGTAAGGGTGTTAAGTATGAAAACTTGGAGTCAACTTGTGCTCTCTGTAACTATAGTCAGGAAACCTTGGCTCACATGTTTATTGAATGTCCTGCATTTTCTTTGAATAGAGAGAGAGAGATATTTATGCAAATATTACCCATTAACTGCAACAAGTATTTTCTCTATAAACAATATGAATCATTTATTTGATGTGTATAAATTTATTATAATTAACAGTTTAAAAAAATTGAGAAAGTTTCTTTTAGATTTTTAATGGATCCCTTTTAATTTTTAATTTATATTTGTTTTATTTGGCTTTTATCTTTATTGATATTGTCAAATTAAGGTTTTTTTATTTTATTAATTTTTATTTTACTGTTCATTTTGTACATTCATTTTTTTTTTCCTTTGTTTTTCTGTTAATTACTGCATGCTAAAGTTTGTATGTCAAACCACTCACCACCTATCATGTACCAGTGCGTATTTTTTTAGATGTAAAATAAATAAATAAAAAATATTATGTAGGTGGTAAAACTATATATTATATTGAAGTGGTAGTTTAGAGTTGTAGTGGAATCGTTTATTGTGATTCCTGAGGTATGTAGTAGATGTCTTGAAGAGGGCGGAAGTTAGTTTAGAGATTTTTGGAAGTTAGTGCTCGAATTATTAACACGGGATTTATAAAAATAAACTGTATTTGTACACTAATTTAAACGTGAGTAACGGTAACTATTAACAAGAAATACTTTGAAATAAATAGGAGATAAATAACTAATAATTTAGAATGATTAAAATAAATGAACTAAGATGCACAACTAAGGAAATAAGTATAAATAAAACCTGTATAGGGACGCGGAAACTGCTGCTCGTATAATAATCTTGAAGACGTACTGAAGTATAATCATATAATCCTCCCCTCTTCCAATGGGGCGAAGTTTATATATAAGTGTTAGCAACACTCACACCAAGACATCTGTCCTAGTGTGCGACCTTGTGCGACCTTGGTTATTTCGGAGACCAGTGATTTAGGTCAGTGGCCAGTCTTAGCGGTGCTTGCTTTGATGTAAAGCATCGACCCTTGGTTTTGTTTGTTTGGCCGCGGCCTTGTCTTGAAGACAGCAGCCGGCTAGGCCACTAGTTATAAATTATTCTTTCTTTGTTATGTGTTGTGAAGGTTTGACATCTATGACCTTGCCATGTCATTACAAGAGCGAATCATAACACCCTCGGAACTCCCCCCAGAAATCAACTTTTCCGGGAAAATGTTACAAATAAAAGTGATAGGTATTTTTTTTTTTAATTTAAGGAGCGTCAACATCTATGGTCATTGGCACGCGGAGCCTTCTCAGTACACTGCCGGTCTCCGGACGTGTTCTCTCGTTACAAACAACACTGTCCATCACCGGACAGTGAGCTGTACGGGATCCTAGGAAGAAAAAAATCTAAAGGCAGCACAGCTGGACTCGAATCCGGGTCCTCCGCGTGGGAGTCCAATGCGGTACCCACTGAGCATTTAATCTCTGTGATAGGTATTTATGTATTTTAGATAATATACAAAATTTTAAACAAAATCGTTGGGAGCAAAACACGAAAACTGAAACAAAAAAAAATTTTTTTTAGTAAAGTCGCGCTTTCGATTGATAGATTTTGTCCGAAAAGTGGTGTCTGATGCGGTGATATTGCCTAAAGAGAAAACCAAGTTTTGAGCTTTCAGTGACTTTTCGTTTTTGAGATATTTTATTGACATACGACATACACACACACACACACACACGTAGAACATCGCTAAAAACATTTTTTCCATATTCAGGGGACCACTAAAACATGTACTTCCGGTGTAAACCCGATGGAAAATCTGACACGATCACAATACTTCCTGTTACTATGGAGTAACAGAAAGTAAAAAACGTTTACATCCAGTTCCAAGAATAGCACAATTACTTGCACCCTGATGAGTGTCTGAGCTGCAAGCATTGTGTCAATCTGAGCAGCATAGGAGTCCCTAAAGCTCTAAGGTGATTTGACATAATTTTCATTAATTTTTACGGAATATTTATTTGATTTCACGGAATACTCAGTGTTCCACGGAACATAATTTGAGAAATGTACTTTTAGATATTGATTAGTAAATATGTTTTAGTTTTATAACATTTATTTTAATGTTAAAATAAATTTCAGTAACATTTTAACTTAATAGTAAAGTTTTTCGCGAAATAATTCTTTAAGTGATTAATTATTTTTCTCATTTTGTAGCCGATGAAATAATAAATAGAAACAAAGTTGGGATTAGAATGATTGATGAATACTTTCTTGTAATACCATTAACTTATCTCTCTCTCTCTCTCTCTCTCTCTATATATATATATATATGCATATATAAGAAACAAGCTATTAAATTAATACCAGTCGAAATCAATAAGTAAACTCTATTACTTTCTCTTTTCCCTAAGTAAGGCGGAAGTATTTACGATTATGTAAAACTTTCCAAAATTGAATTTTCACCCGGAAATACATGTATTGAGGTCTCCTGAAACCGAAAAAAAGTGGCTTTTAGAAATTGCCCTGTGTTTGTATGTATGCGCGCGCATGCGTATTGTCAGAATGCTAACACAGGAAAAAAAAAACACGCAGAAAGCTATTTATTAAAACGATATGGTGTTACCAGAGGAAGCGACCGCAATTTTTTTTTTTTTTTTTGCCAAAATCAAGTCGATCGAGATTTATCACTTTACAGTAAAGATTTTTTGCGATTTTCTGGAAATCGGCTTCAAACACAGTGGTGTTCCGGTGGATGAGAAGTTCTCTCTCTAAACGGTCATTTTAATATATTATAAGAATCTATCGTCTATATACACGGTGTCCCAAGGTATATGGATAACGACTTTTTATCGGAAACTAAGATAGATAGAAAAAAACTAAAAAATACGTGTCCCTATAGTTTTTTGTTAGAAAACCAAATTTAATTTGTAAATTTGTTTTCGTGCTTCCAGAAGCGAGATACAGGCACCAACTTCATTTTTTCAAATGGCGAGGTTGGTTTTTATTTAAGAAATAGATTCCTCTATTTTTTGTAAGAAAAATTTACTTGAAGGGTTTTTTTCTGTGAGTGATATTTTACAAGTTATGAATGAAAACATGATTCTTATAAGAAATTTCAAAATGATAATAATACGGTTTTTTGATTGAATAAGAAGAAAAGTACTATTTTATTATAAATTTTACTCCTTATTAATTACAGATCTTGCTCGAACGGGCCTCCACCATTAGAGATGCATAGACATGCACAATTTTTTTTTACTACCACCAAAGAAAAAGCAATACATCTCTATGGTGGAGGCCGTTCGTGCAAAGGATCTGTAATGGTAAAGAGCAGGTAAAACTTTATAATAACTAGTACTTTTCTTTTATTCAATCAAAAAACCGTTGTTATAATCTCATTTGAAATTTCTTCAAGATCATGTTTGAACATTCATAACTTGTAAAATATCACTCACAGAAAAAACCGTTCAAGTAAATTTAAAAAAATAGAGGAATCTATTTCTTAAATAAAAAAACCACACCTCCCCCTTTTGAAAAAATGAAGTTGATGCCTGTATCTCACTTCTCGAAGTACCAAAACAAATTTACAAATTAAATTTAGATTTCTAACAAAAAAACTACGGGGTCACGTATTTTTTTTTTTTTTCCCTAGCTATCTTAGTTTCTGAGAAAAAATCGTTATCCATATACCTTGGGATACCCAGGTATATCAATAAGAATTAAAGTTTTCACTAAAATTCCGAGTTCAATGTATCGTTCAATTACTTATATAATAAGAAAAGATATATTAAATTTTCTGCTCGATTTTTTTCTTGCAAGGAGCATTCTACAACTCACTGCCCGGTCTCCGGTCAGTGTTGCCTTATAAGAAGAGAGAGAACACTGTCCGTAGGCCGAACAGATCGCTGAGAAATCCCCTGGTGCTAATGAATATATAGATGTTGACGCGCCTTAAAAAAAAATAAAAAAAATAAATATAAATCAAAACTATCAAATTGCAGAAAGTCGTGTATGTTTGTGTTTCACTATAGATTTTTTTTTTTTTTTTTTTTGTACAATTTAATACGGCTGTACATGTTCTTTACATTTTCCAACAATGATATAAAACAAAATTTATAATAAAATTTTCATTTGCTAACATTATTGTATTCAAATTCTCTCCAAAGGAATTTTCTCATCGTTAAAAAAAATATATAAAAAAAAATTGTCTCTCATTATTTATATAAAAGAGAAAGAGAGAGACGAAAAAGAGAGAAAAAAGAAAATTCTGCTACAAAACACCCATATAAGTTCTATACTTTTTTTTTTGCTGCGCCCCACCATACTTTTTTTTACGGCTATAAAATTCACATTTAAATTGTATGGAAGCAGTATAATAATAAAAAAAAGAAAAAGAAAAGAAAGCCTTTTTATTAGGTCTTTTAATCAAGAATAAGCCAATCCAGAAAGAGTAGAACCACTTCCGCTACTTCGCCGCCCGCCCATGCACAGGGTCAAAACAGTGGTGCAACACACAAAAAAAAAAAATTTCGTCTCGTCTCGGTCCCCCCCTTTTCCGGGCTCAGTTATTTTTTTTTTTTTTTTGCTTTATATTATCTTTTGTTACAAAAAGAGAAGTTATTTTTGTATTATACAGTTTTATTTAAACGTTATTACTATTATTATTCTTATTTTATGTTTCAAGTTTTATTATATTAATTCTTTTTTTTTACGATTAATATGTTAATAAAAATAAAAAAGACTTTCATACAGCCATACATTTTCTACAACATTAAAACTGGAATAATTCGGCAAACATTCATTCAAATATTGGAATCTTTATCAAAAGTTAGGCTGCCCATAATTGACTGGGTCGTGGTATACTGGGGAGACGGAACAGCGCCCTACGCATTCCGACTAATCAACAAGAAAAGTAGAAAAGTAGCTGGCAAAAAAAGTCATAAATACAATGAGCCAACATTCATAAGTAAATATATTTAATATTTATATTAACTATTGAATATAAGAGTTTACATTCTTCCATAAAGTTTATAGTAAAATATTCTTATGTTGCATAAAATCGCAAATTCAAAACAACATTTTCGTTCAAGTTTATTTTGATGAGGTTTGGAAGAAAAATAAGATTAAAACTTCCCAATAAGGTACTTCCCAAAATTCAATGCAATCTATAGATCTGATACATATATAAATATTAATATACATTAAAAGCATTGATAGAATTCCAAATTTGATGAAAGTCTGTTAACCAAAAGTGCGGACTTCATAGAATAGATTTTTGAGTTTTTCGGAACTTTTCTTAAATGATTTCCATCAGATTCGTATCCTAACCTCAAAGATATATAAACGTAAATTGATTTTGGCTAGAGTTGTGCAAAATTGGGGAGTTAAATTTCAAATATTCTATGCATTTCGTTCTGTGTATTTGGTGCGCTCTACTGGGCCACAATATAATCATTTATGTTCTGTAATATTGGCGACATCAAATGTAATTAATATTTTAATAAAGGGAAAGTCAGATTTTTGGCAGGCTAAATGTACCATATTTGATGCTGTAGCTACAAGTGTAGTTCTTTACTGTTGTGAAGTTTGGGGAGCAGAATATACAACAATTATAGAAAAGTGAAATTGTATTTCTTTAAGCTACTATTATATTTGCCTAGAACAACTCCAGGTCATTATGTAAGAATAGAAGCCTGTAGAGTGCATTTACAACAGAAAGTTTTTAATCAAATATTAAGCTGGTGGGTTAAAATTCCAAATATGGATAGGTCTCGATTAACTAAAATATGCTACAATAGGTTGTGTGAATTGTCTGGGAATGCAAACGTACCATTTAGTAAAGTGATTGCCTATTTATTCAGGCGGGCTTAACATCCAACTACCAAATTAGGTGTCGTGGACGGGGGCGGAAGCACATACTTTACTATTAACATTTTTTAAACGAATATAAAATTGAGCAGCTATATGCTGGACTCGAACTGGGGGTCCTCCTACTACAAGTCCACGCCCATAACCACTACACCAACACCCACATTAATACACATTAATAAATTTTTTTTTATATTATTATTTTTACTGTTGTATAATGTTATATCATATTACCGAGTGAACTCGGCAATAAGATTGTACAATCTTTAAAGCCAATAAAAAAATCATTTAATTCATTCAATATAATCACTTATGACTGCCAAGGTTAGTCATAAGGTACTTACCCCCTCCCCCCCCAAACAGCTTTATATGTATGTTAGGACAAATATTTAAAATGTGATTTCAAAGAAAATTTGACTTTTTATATATATATATTTGTACTATCAGGAGTATGAGAAAGTTGTGTGGGTGTTTCACGCCCGATTTTTTTTAATGTATAATGGAATCATAATCTTCTATGAAAAAATTCATCATGGCGGGCAATCGGCGCGATAACTTCTATGTTGGTGACATAGTTTAGTACTAATCAGATAGGTGGATATTAGTATTTCCCATCCACATAGCATTTAGCCAGCTCAGAAGTATTATCCCTATAATGATACTATAACCCCCACTACACTAAAAGAGAACTCGTCCATTACTGAAACACCCACCCCCAAGTTCAGTTCATTCTGTTTCAAGGCCGTTACTGTATTTTCTCTTTTGATTTCTACTATACCAGACGTTTAAGCACTAACGTCGCACACACCTGCATTAAGCCTTATCCCTTTCGGAGCTTTTCGGAAGAATGGGCTATATCTTTGAGGGCCCAGCTTCTCAACTGGAAGCTGCTAGCTATCACCAAAAAAAGCTCGAAGAAATCGGTCTCAATTTTGAAGAGTTCAAAACCACACTGGAAGAAGTGTAAGAAGGAAATAGCAAGTCTGAAACAAACAGCAGCTTTCAACAAGTATTCAACTGTCTCTGTTTCTGAGTGAATTGAAATGATTCTCTTATGTTTCTCGAATGCATACACGATCGAAGTCTTGCGACATATTGAGGAAAACATCAAAAAAGCAGTATTCTTGTAACGGCAAGAGAGAGAGCCAAGCCCGACCGAGAGAAAACAATATAATGGAGTTGATGAAGAGAGAAATTGGGATTGATTAAGAAGACGAGATATGAAGACACTATTATAATATAACTATAAGTTTACACTGACTGCACTGGACTGTAATGATTTAATAGAATAAAGGGTTAGAGTAGAGGTATGACACGATGCGATGTATGTTGAAACTGATAGATTGATTCATTCATGTCTAGATCTCTCGCTGACTTATATACAGGTTCTCCCCACTCTAGCCTGCTTAAGTGAGAGAGTACGAGAGAAAGTCTGTTTTCTCTCAGTCGGGCTTGGCTCTCTCTCTTGCCTATACTTCGATCGTGTATGCATTCGAGAAACATAAGAGAATCATTTCAATTCACTCAGAAACAGAGAAAGTTGAATATTTGTTGAAAGCTATTGTTTGTTCCTGACTTGCTATTTCCTTCTTACACTTCTTCCATTGTGGTTTTGAACTCTTCAAAATTGAGACCGATTTCTTCGAGCTTTTTCGATGGTAGCTAGCAGCTTCCATTTGAGAAGGTGGGCCCTCAAAGATATAGCCCATTCCTCCGAAAAGTTCCGAAAGGGATAAGA
The DNA here is from genome assembly GCA_011037195.1 of Triatoma infestans. Classification (NCBI taxonomy): domain Eukaryota; kingdom Metazoa; phylum Arthropoda; class Insecta; order Hemiptera; family Reduviidae; genus Triatoma; species Triatoma infestans. The sequence continues at coordinate 45,210 of JAAEAF010006283.1, read as the reverse complement.
CTGAATCCAGGTGTGTGCGACGCTAGTGCTTAAACGTCTGGTATTGTAGAAATCAAAAGAGTAGATACAGTAACGGCCTTGAAACAGAATGAACTGAACTTGGGAGTGGGTGTCTCAATAGTCGACCGAGAGAAAACAGACTCTCTCTGGCACTCTCTCACTTAAGCAGGCTAGAGTGGGGAGAACCTGTATATAAGCCAGTAAGGGATCTATACGTCAATCTATCAGAATCAACCATACATCGCATCGTGTCATACCTCTACTCTAACCCTTTATTCTATAAAATCATTGCAGTCCAGTGCCGTCAGTGTAAACTTATAGTTATATTATAATAGTGTCTTCATATCTCGTCTAATTAATCAATCCCAATTTCTCTCCTCATCAACTCCATTATATTCTGAAGAGGGGAAAATAATATCCTCTAGTGTTGACAACCCCCAAAATTTTAACATGATGTCCTAAAATTAATTTAAAACAAGAATGAAATCTAATATATTATAATTGTTTAATTACTATTAGTTGGGTTGCACATTAAATAGAAACTAAAATAAAAAAACAAAATCATATTAAACCACTAAATTAACTTAAAGAGATAAATGCCAAATTAATTTAGATCATTATTCTTCTAATTAGTTCTGGCAACATATAACTTATTATACAAATATCCAAACATCAATTTGCAAATATATGTATATTTAATTAAGTAGGATCCCTTTCTTTTTTTTTTATTCAATAGTTAAATAGTGGAGTAATTAATTAAACTATAGAAGAAAGAAGTAAATTAAATTTTTATGATGTAATACATCAAAAACCTTGTTATCCCATTTAAATAGACTTTTAGTGAGAGGGATACTTAATTACAGAACACTTTATTAGTTTGATTCATTGCCTAAACATTTGGCAACACATTCATATATATACCCACAATACATTGGACTAATTAAAAAGCGCTATGGACCGGAGATCAGAGTCATGCATCATGGGCCTTATATATATAGTTGTGAAGGAACTATATATATATATATATGGAATGAGCGAGTGCCTAGCCTATATCCTGAGGGCAGCATATAGATGGGAGGTCAGGCATAGAGTTATAGAGGAGTCTCCAATATAGTACGTACCCGCCAGGATAGTACGACGGGTAGTTCACTCTACTCCTCTTCAATAATATAGGTAGTACGCACGTCTGTGTGTCTGTGCTTCGAGAGCATCCAACCGGAAACTGATTGTTCAGCTGAGACCAGCATTTTCCGCCAAACGCTGGCAACCGTCGGCGGATATTTTCTCTTCTCTCTCTCTCTCACACACACACTCACAAAACTCTCTTTCTCTCTCTCTCTCTCTATCATAGCCACTCTTCGGTCGCAAAAGCTCCTACTATTCCAATCCCCATGTCATACATACGTTACGATATTATTGATTCTAACAAAACGCCCGAATTGGGTTAGAAATATGATTGTATTCAGTGCCAAAATATAAGTTCAACTGAAAGGAGCGCAATTGAACAAACCATAAAACGTTATCAACTATTATTAATCTAATAATTTGAGAACACGGAAAACTCAAAACTGAACTAATAAAAATCAAATTATAATATATATATATGAATAATAAGAAGTATAATTAGATATAGAAATTAAAATAGGAAAACATTTTGGAATGAAAATCATAAGACTTACTTTTACTGCAATTCTCAAAGTTCTATTAAACAAATTTGTTTAAAAACTGAAAATGTTTTACAAATAATAAATATTTAATTGCAAATATTAATATTATAACAGCTGATAGAATATTACATTATGCTGAAACGGCTGTTTAGAGGGAAGTTTAATATTTACAATATACACGTCACAGACAACGTGTCTTCCACTGTATGTAAGCAATTATTTATCAATGTATTGTTTGGTTTACTAATTATTTATCTCTGATTCTTTATTTTTATTAAAAATTAAAAATACTTTTTTTTTAACGTCGAAAAATATGAGTGACAATATGGTTTAGTGGTGTGTAATAGTAGCAGAAAATGATGGTGAAATGTTGCAAATGATGGAACACACGAACTGACTGATTGCACTTAAACACAAATAAATATTTAGCCATATACTTACAAAGGAAGTTTTTATAGAGTAGAGTGACAGAGCAATGAGTTCATGAATAGTTGATTGGTAGCATGATGAATGGTTTAGCGTTCCTATCGAACTTGGCTCGAAGAGCTTTTGTCTGCTCTAGAAGTAGTGAACTTTTAGTGGGCAAGGGAGGTGAACCTTCAAAAGTTGGAACTGAATGAGCTTACTATTCTTTAAAGTTTATTTAGTGACTGCTACGTACTCATCAATGAGCTGGAGACTGACTATTAAGCCACTCAAAAGTTCAATTCAATTTCTTTCACCGCTAAAGACAACTTCTAGCGAGAGATTGGCTGTAGAAATTTGAAGCTTGTGTGCCAATACGATGAGGTAATGGGAATAATCACCAGCAAATTCGTCAAACAAACGCTGGACTACAATAGCTGGCGCATCAAAACGACAACTTACGCATCACACTCTCTGCCGCGCCCACTACAATGTATTGGCGGATGAGCTTCAACTTTGAAAGTCATTCTTTCAGCTAGCAGCTGTTTCTAGCGGTAGAAGAAATTGAATACAACCGACCATCTAAGGGCTTAACCGTCCAGTCACTTACTCAACTTTGAAAAGTACAAAAAAGTCTATATATAACAAAAACAAGAGTTTTAACTAGTCATATCACTCTTCAAGCGACAACGTCAATGCTATACAATTCTATATTCATCATAACTGTTCGCTCGGTCCCTCTAACTTCATTATCTCTCCTCCCTTTATTCAGTGAAATTATTCAAATACACAAAACTGTAACTTCTCTGGTATTTTAATCCAGCGTAGCATGCATATTCATTTTGTTTCTGACCGGTTTCGGATTTACATCCATCGTCAGAGCAAATTCACCAAGTTCGCTTCAACGTAATGTTTCTGTTACACTCACACTTGTTGGTCTGTTGGTTGTATATATGTGGAGAGGTTATCAACCGACATATGTACCATATAACCACCCCAATATATATAACCAACAAACCAACAAGAGTGACTGTAACAGAAACATTACGTTGAAGTGAACTCTCAACACGAACTTGGTGAATTTGTTTTGAAGACGGAAGATAATCCGAAACCGGTCAGGAATAAAATGAATATGCATACTACGATGGATAAAATACCATATGATATCCAGGGATTGCGGACCTATCCACATATTCAACAAAACTGTAACTTCACAGCTTGTCTCTTCACATTTTCACCATTTCACCATTTTTAAGTAATGGGTAAAAATCAAAATCTCCAGGTGATTTTTTTAATTTATGTTGAATTTACCACGCACAGTTCAGGGCGATCGGTTGAAAAAGATGTTGGCAAAAAATCACCGCTATTATCGCTAGCGATACTCATTGTATGTTTACAAAGATGATAGAATTAATCGTAATTATTTCAATCAACAATGCTCTCGGAAATGTAGGACAATGGAGTGAATTTAGTACAAAGAAAGTAATGTAGTTGTCTGGTTCATGATTAAAAAGTCTGTGTCAATAATTGGAAACAAAAGAAAATATATAATTTTGTTTTCCTCTGCAGAACATAATTAATTAATCCAAAATCTTTATATTCAATAACAAAAGAAATCTATCAAAACTTTGATAAACTTTTCTATATTTTATTTTTACGCTGATGTAAAAAAAAAAAAAAAATTAATTATGAAACAAAAATGATTTTATATGCGCATTTTAATGAAAAATTTACGTCATAATTGCTAAACTTTGTCGACAGAATAAAAGGAAAAAAAAAATTAATAAAAAAAAATTTCCAAAGTACAAGCTGGACGATATATAAACGCTTTTAGAGGTCATATCAAGCGCTTATTATCCTGGTGGCAGTGTATGAAAATTAATGGATAACTGCAATATTCCAGTTTAAGTTACAAATGTATCAATTTGCACGAACACAAAAACTACCACCACACCATTTATTCGGAAATATAAACAAATACACTGTATGTAACCATTGGCATAAATGTATTTTCCATGTACCATAAAATGTGTTACGATCAAAAACTGAAATGAAGTATATACATATATATACATAATACGCATTCACACAAAAAAATGGATAGACGAAAACATGGCCGGAATGTTATATATAAAACGAAGTTTTAAAATTGTGTACTTTTTTGGTGGTTGGGGCGGGGGCGGAATCAATCAATGAATTATCAATGTTAATAATTTTTCAGCAGTTCATTAATCATTGTTTTCAATTGGATACAAAATAAGGGGGAAACAATTTTCCAAGCACCTTGACCGGCATAATAAACTGTAACAATTAATTCAAGCTAAACCAATTTGTAATCTTAAAGATTCCCAAGAGTGGAAGAAGAGAGAGAGACACTGAATTTTATATATAAAGCGGTATCAAAATCAAATGGTATAAGTCAATTTCAGAAAACAATGTTTTTTGTTTTTTTTTGAAGTGTACGAGAGTTTAAGAAGATAATTCGTTCAAATGAAGAAGACATCATCTGACAATAGTCTCGCCTAGTCACTTTCTAAGTTATGGTTGGTTCCGTAGAGCTGGAAAGCAACAGAGATATTTTCCATGATAGCCTGCTTATTTTTGTCGCCATTGATTGGTTTCGGGCGTTTGCCCATCATCAGAATCTTTTTGTCAAAACAGGGAACTTGCACAGAGCAAATTTATTTGATACTCTTTCAAAGTGTTTCTAAGTTCCTCTAATAAATTATACTGTGAGTTAAAAAAGACAAAATTATATGAAGAATTCAAATCGTCAGGCCTTAAAGTCATAATGAGATGTTTATACTCTGGCCATTGCCGTACAAACATTTCATTATATGAAGAATTGTTTTAACTTCCGATTATCAAAATACCAACAAATCCAGTATATCTAAACCAAGTATACTAACCTATAAAGTGTCACTTCATTTTATTTGATGAAGTTTAATCATCTATTAAGGATAATCAAATGTGTAGCATAAATTACAGGTTTAAACAAAAAAAATGCCTTTTGAAAATTTACGAAATGACCAAATGAGATCCAGAAGATCATATGAAATGTCATATATACACACCGGATTATTTTTATTTATTTATATTTATTACATTCAGTAGTATTATGTTGTAATACATAATCATCTTAGGGTTTGTGTGTTTATATTTTGGAGGTTAACATAAATTTCTTTTGCGGTCACATTAACTCTTCACCCCAATATAAGAGGTAAATGGGTATGTACGTACACACGAAAGTCCAGATACCTACAAACTTACGACATACACCTACATTATATGTTCACATTTATTTGTGTACGCTTGCCGTAAGTAACTACTTATGAGCGTATGTATGTATGATGTTAAGTTGTGGCTATGTTAGAAAACGTTTGTGTTTCGTATGTAAGGTGAAAATAATGAGGTCCCAAAGAGCTGACCACACAATATAACTCTGGCGGACAAGTCCTTCCTAAATTCCAACCACCAACCTCAACGGTTGATATATATATATATATCACCAAAGAAGAAAGAAAGGCATTGGAAAACTAATTTAGAAATTACAATCATATTCTAGAGGACGTCCAAATTCTCCAGAGAGATCTAAGTAATAATTATTTTATTAATAACAGTACTACATAGAGACTTATTTTCTTTAAAATTCAAATATATCAATTTAAACATATTCTAACCTCACACTTATAAATCACTAAAATACAAAACACAATAATGTCCTTTGAGAAATGACGTTTACATACACGTTAAAACAGGAAATTAAATTCTGAATGAAATAAATTCTAATATAAAATATATCTTTTCCCTATTTTATTTATTAAATAAAAATATATATTAAATTTTATTATAAAAATACATTTATGGGAAATTTTCCGAAAAATGCCTTTAAATGAATATATTAAATATTTCTTATATATTTGTGACTAAAATGTCGTAATTATGTGTTAAATATTGGGGGGAAAGAAAATAATCGCTTTACTAAACAAATAAGTTCAATAGACTTTAAAACCCATCCATCCACATACGTCTGATTTTACACGATATTATATTAATCTTTAGACTCGTGTTTCTATACATACTATGTCCCCTTTCAAATATAATACTTCGTCACTACTGGGAAAAATAGTGTGCAGCTGCTAAAGCTACGCGTGCTCTATGTAAGGAGAAGATTTCCTTGATCAACGTACTGCTCGGTATCATTTTCAAAAATTTTGATAGTGGTGATACAACCTTACAAAGAAAGGACAGGTTCACAGCGGCCATCATGAGAAGCTGCTGAAGCTTTATGGAGAGTTGTCGACTCAAATCCAACCACAAGTACTCGGACAGTTGCAGCAGAAGTGGCAGTGTCTAAAGACACCGTTAGCTGCCATCTCCATACTAGTGGAAAGGTAAAAAGAAGATATAGGATAATGCCGCATATGATGTAGATTGCTGTAGGGGATTATTGCACTGCGACCTGAAAGATCTATTAAGCCCCCCGGAGCCTTCTCAGTGCACTGCCGGCCTCCAAGCAGTGTTCTCTAGCTACAGATAACACTGCCCATTACCGGACAATAAGTTGTAGAGGCTCCTAGGAAGAGAAAATCTAAGGGCAGCATGCTGGATTCGAAGCCCGCGCGCTACCACTGAGCTAATCCCTTCCTTCTCACTTGGCTTACGCCAATTAACTAGGGACGGATACCCTAGTTTGTGAACTGTAATTGTCCTTGTCAGTAAAGAGTAAAGTGTATAAAGTTTTAGTGTATTGTGTACTGTTCTGACGAAGTGAATGGAGTACTGAGCTGTGATAACTTGTGGGAAGTAACTGCATGCAATAGATACCCCTTGCGGACAATGCCGCCTAAACTTGCACCTCAATAATCGGCCAGAAGAATGTATACTTGCCAACTTCTCTCTCTCAAAAAAAAAAAAAAAATATCCGTCCCAAACTATTGGACATGTGATTAGAAATGGATTCACTGGCAAAATTTTGAGACAGGCAGTCAGACAGGTTGGATTGCATAAGAGGACAATTTGAGAAAAAGTCGATGTTGTAGGTTTTTTGGAACAATGAAGGAGTAATCCATCAAGAATTGACTTTCCATAAATTCCGACCTTTACTGCTAATAACTAGATAGAATGTACTCGAAAATAGCCTAGCGTTATCCGGAATCGCAAACAAATTTTCTTGTAGCAAAATAACGCTTGGTCACACACCTCCCGTTAGGCTAAACAAAAAATTGAACATCTTAATGGCATTAAATTCATTCATTTACATCTAATCTCTAGACTAGACTTAGCTCCATTCGACTACTATATGTTTCGGTCAATGGGACACTTTTTTTTGCGGCTGAAAAGTTAATTTTAATTCACCGAAATTGAAAATGGAGTGCAAGAGTTTTTTTTGAAATTCCTAATCCAAGGAATGATATCAGCGAGGAATCCAATAGCTGGGAGAAAGATAGGTTAATACAGTCGATCATATTGGGCTATATTTTGAATATTAATGAAAAATTCATAAAAGTATTTTGAATTTTTTTAAAAAGGTATGTCTTCTATACTATGAAACAATCTTCTCAACGGCTTTGATAAAAAACTGTACTAAGGCATGAGGTGGGTTCCGTTAGGTGGGCTCTTAGTTTATTTCTTTCTTAGTATTATAGCTGATCTGGAAAAATAGTAGAAGGAAAGGCTTTAGTAGACCTAAACCTAAATTCTCGATTTTGTTATTGTTGTCGAATAACTTCCCAGTATAGTCTGAATAGTTCTTGACAATACTCTTAAGAATTGCGAAATAAAACACAACTGGAAATAAATCAAACCTTCCTTAAAAAATTTGATTACTTTTTCATTAAATTTCTTTCAGCCTAACATAGATCATGATGGCAGTGAACAATTCCAAGATGCATGACCAATGAAAAAGTGGAAAAAAAAAAAGCCTGGTGTGAAACTCTCACACGACAATTATTTAATTATATATATTTAAAACACAATTTATTATAGAAAATAATAAATTTTCTTTAAACTCAAATTTTACGTATATGACATAATATAAGTATAAAGATGGTGGGGGATTATAGATACCAAACTTCTAATCTTGGCTGGTAAAGAAGTGATTATATTGTGGCCCAATAGAGCGCTCTAAAAACACTGAACTAATTATATATTAAATTTGAAATTAACGCCACAATTTCTGCACAACTAATCAGAATAATTTTTTTTTTTTTTTAAATGTTACAAACAAATACGTTACTAACTGTGAAGTTAGCCTACTAAGTTAAATGGAAATCGTTACAGTCGTTTTCGAGAAAATACAGAAAAAAAAAAGCTTAAAAACTTATTCAATAAAGGTCACACTTCCGGTTAACTGATTTACTTCAAGTTTGGAATTCCATCAATGCTTCTATGTATTAATTAATATGATGAAGATGGTACAAATATACTATATTATACTGCATTGTATTTTAGAGGAAAGCATATATAACGTTTTACTGTTCCCTCCAGAACCCCCCCACAAAAAATCACCCTCAATTTTTCCGGGGAAATGTTACAAATAAAAGTGATTAGGTATTTATGTGTGTACATAGTATAAGACGTTTAAAGAAAATCGTTGCATCCGTTTTCAAAGAGAATTATGAAAAACTGGAAGAAAAAAAAAATTCAGTAAAGTTTGCACTTCCGGTTGATGATAGATTTTGCCCGGAGAACTTCGTATGTCTGATGCGGTGGTAGTAACAAAAAAAAACAAAAAAAAACGAATACCAAGTTTGAGCTTCCTACGACTGTTAATTTTTGAGATATTCTGTTAACAAACTTACACACATAACACACCATTCGCTAAAACTATTTTTATATTCACATTCAGGAAGTCTCTAAGACACATACTTCCGGTGAAAACTCATTTTCTAAAATCTGACCACGATCGTATTAATAAAAAGTTTGTTTCTTATAAAAAAAAACAAGCTTGTAATTTGTGCACCAACCACACAATTCAAACCATGGAGGTACTTTCGTTTTTTAGAAGCTCGTAAATAAACCACATGCACTAACCATAGCCCACACACACACACACACCACACAACCCCGAGGGTAAACTACTTCTTCTTGTAAATGATTTGAAAACAGTACAAATTTTATGAATACTAACGAAATATAAATAACAAGCATAACAACCCCCAACCTTGCAACCAACGCATATATTATAATTAAACATATATTATTATATATTAAGCATGTTATATCAAAAATAATTTACCTCTAGCTAGAGCTATTAGTTAGAGATAACCAAAAAAAAAGAAAAATATATATAAAATAAAGACATTCTAACATTAAAGTTTTTTTTTGTTTTTTTTTTTTAAAACCACTTAAAAAAATACAATATTTACATGTTTTATACGTAAATTATCAATTATACATACAAGATCAATAAAAAAAACAAAAAAAAAAAAACATTAACACCATTAAGCATTAACACTAAAAATTTACCATAACGAATAAAAATGAATGATTTTTAAATTTTTAGCTTAAAATCCTTCTTTTTTTTATTTTATACTTTTATTGCTTTTTCTCAATTTACTTTACAAATTTTCCTAATCAAAATTAAATTATATAATAATATATATTACTCTAAAAATATTTTTAAAAATATGGTAAATTTAATGTTAATTAATTAAAAGCAAGAAATGTGATTGATTATAAAACCAAGCAAAAGATAAAAAAAGCAAAGATATAATTGGTTAAAATATTTGAGAAAAATAAATAACTTTATTAGAAAAATTAATTGTTAGTAAAAAAAACCAGGAATAAATAATAATAATAATAATAATAATAATGAAAAATAAAAACAATGGTTAGTTAATATTTACCTGACAGTGCTTGAGTTAAGAGAGGCGTATTATTGTTAGGTGTTAACTGGCCATTTGTGAGATCAACTGTTTAAATATAAAACATTGGATTAGTAACACTCCAAATCCATGCAATAATATTATTTATTAATTATTTATATTTTATTGATTTTTAAAAATTAATTAGTATTTGAGCCTTTAAAAAAAAAAAAAAAATTATTAACAATAAAAACCATAACTGCTTGTTAGTAAACGATCTTGTGTCATGTTAATCAGTAAAACACACATGCTAATATTATGATTAAAGTTTTATTTTTTTTTTTTAACCTTCCACCATTTATTTATGGAATCAAGCAAAGATTTTATTAAATATATTGGTTAATGTTTTAAATAAATACAGAATTAACATGATTACAAATATTTCCAAATATTGGACATTAAATATATTATTTAGTTATACTGACCTTTTTTTGAAAAATACAAATAAAATACCTGAAATAATTTCAATTGAAATTCGTTGAATTCATTAGATTAAAAAAAAAAATACTAATATGAAATTCATTAAATCATTCCATAATTTAATGAGTCCGAGTTTACCTACAAAGTCTTGTGGAAAAATTCCCGCATGGTCTGTTCTTCTAAAAGTTATAGACAAATGAAAAATTGGCTAAACAGATTTGCTAAATGATACTGAAAGAAACCTAAGATCCAACGAAGAACAAAAAACCCGAGTATATGCTCAGACTTATAACAAGAATCGATATTGCGAGAAGATCGACAGACTCCTTAATCTTCGAGAAGATTGAACACGAAGAAGATGACAGACATTTCTGCGGAACATTGAACTTATGGAATCAGTACTCTGTTCTAAACTTCCTTCCTATAACAATCCTCTAATTATCTTCCCAATTACTGAGAATATCTAGGTGTCTGTCTCAACAGGAAAAACGTCACGTCAGTACCTTGAATCAAATTTTTCATTGGCTGTTTAAATGCAAAACTGTATTTCCACGTTCTACCATCTTCAACATACATTATTATGAAGAAAATAACGATAAACTTCAAAAACCCTTTTTAAATTATAGGCTACCCTATGCCAATAAGAATATAAAATCTAAATTTACAAGATAAGTAATACTTGGATACTATGGATACTGCAACAGGATTCGGAAGCTTGTTCAGTATGATTAGAGAGCAAGTTACCTAACCCTAGAGGATGGGTATTTGTACAGGAAAACAGATAGGAGAGAGCGCGCATTCCTTGTTTGAATAGCCAGTGGGAGAGAACTAGTAACCTTCCTCGTCCCATGTCTATGTCTAGGTAATGTTAGATGACCAGGATAGTTTCCTGGTACCAAACCAACACAGACAGCATACAGACAGTGTAAAGAGGGTAGGGAATAGAATGATTGTAGGACCTTGCATCATTAGGATCTAAACACAGATATATATATATATATATATATATATATATCCCTCTCCCAGCCCTCTCTATCTATTTCTCTATCTGCAAATCTATTGGCTTCGCTCTCTCTCACCCTTCTTCATCCTTCTCTCTATAGGGAAGAGCTTTGTAGAACTAGACTGACATTAGATACAAAATAACCAAAACCAAACATACTGGCTCTAATCAAACCCCAAAGACTTGATTTTACATTTACCAAACAGTAATTGCAGGATAAACATATAAAATTAACAATAATGTAAAATTTCTTTTGTTTTTGTCTTAAAAAAATATCTTCTAAGTAAACAATTTGTATATTTACTGTGAAATAATTTTAATTGAGAAAGGATTATTTGAAAAAAAAAAGAAAGAAAAACTTGGTATCTGGAAACTTAGAAAAAGGTTCGAAATCACAAATGGTTTCTGATCATTTCTGATGAAGAAGCATCTTTATCAAAACTAAAACATCTTATTATCATATAACAAAGAAAAATTCTTGGAAGTAAAACGCCAATAAGGTAGTTTATAAATTGAACTAATGTTGCAACACTGAAACATATCAACGCCTATCAACAATTTTGAACTCATTGTGAAAAAAAGTGCGTTCAGAAACAGAGTTCATACAGTCATAATCAAGGACTGATTTTGAAAAAAAAAAATTTAAGAAAAATTGATTAAGAAATTTGGTTAAATTTTTAGTCGCTTTTAAATGTCTATCAGAAAGGACAGGGAAATTTTGAAAATATCCATGGAGATTAATGAAGTTAGTAATAAGTGTATACATATATGTGAATATAGTATTAGTTAACTGTGTGTTAGATTAAAGTCGGAAGTAAAGCAAAAGCTGATTAGGGTATAGTGTTATGCAAGAATAAGATAGATCTAAACCTCTACCACGGTGGTGGGTGGAAGCAAAAGCTATTATCTTATTTGTAATAAATGGGATGATGGTAACATCGTAGGAAGATTGGCAAACCTTCCATTGTGCAAGTAACCTGTAAGTAACAGGCAACAACAACTGACGGTTCAAAACGAACGACCTACTATTTATTACAAAATGAATTGCAAGGTGTAAACCTGGTATGAGGATGAGTGGATGGAAAGAGTGGAGTGCAGTGTTAGACAGGAGAGATGGTGTGGAGTGAGCAAGGAAGGCGTGGGGAACAAGCCTTCATTCTATCCCACTTTCTTCATTTAGCTTTATATATATATATATATATATAAAGGAAATATTCGAACATATAATAGTCTGTGTGGTTACGTTTCACTTACACTACAGGCATAAAGAGGGAGGGGGTGGAAGTAGTATACGCCCCTTCTTATTTAACTATATAGCACTGCTATATCTAGTTTACATTCTAAATATCTACTCATTCACGACTCATCCATTTAGTTTAAGTAATCAGTACCCGCTCCGATCACTCACTGCACATTACATATTTAACAACTCCCAATTCTTTTAACATTAATTACTCTAAAAAAAATTATTCTTCAAAAGACTCTTCTTACAAACAAACAAAAATAATAATAATGAAAGTGATTTGATCTTCCATGTTGGGGGTCAAGGGATTTCCTTGTTCTTTTTAGGAAATTGAATAGAGTTAATTTCCTAAAATTTTCTCTTTCTTTTTGTTGTGATAATTTATTGTCCAATCGATAGTGAAAAAGCAGCGGATGAGAAGAGAGAGCAATATCGATGTGTTTCCTTGATTAGGCTTTAAAAAAAGCAATATCGTTTGTATATTGAGATCAAATAGATTTGAAATAACTTAAGAAAAATTATGACAGTATTTTATTTAGGAATAAATATACGAAAAATTTTAATGAAATTGCTATACCGATAGTTTATTTTTAAATGCCAATAATTCTCTTAAAAACATCTTAATATCAAGAGGTGATTATCATAATCAAAAGCCTTTAAAACAATCAAGCAATGCATGATTAACAAAAATAATATTAGATAAAAAACTGTTTTCAGTTCCAATATGTCAATTTTTCTAGTAGAAAAAGTTCTAAAGGAATTCTATTGAAATATTCTTTCTCGAAGAAGTTTCCTTTTTCGTTGACTTTAGAGCACAATTTACTTAAAGAAACATTGATTATAGCATTTATCATTACATATACATATATAAAAGCAGTAAGAAAAAGAAAAGTAAGGAGTGATCATATTGAGCGTTAAGAATGGTAGTTTCTTGAATGGATACTATAATGGATATGAGAAGAAGAGTATTAGGTTTAAGAGATGAAATAAACTGGAGATAACGCTGAACACTGTATAATGAAAAAGTAACACAAACTGCAGGACTTTACATGAACAGAAACTAGGTAGCGATAGATTTAGACAATGAAGAGAGTGGTTGCTGACTCGTTGTTAGCTGTTGTAAGACTGTAATATAACTGTTCTAAAGAGTGTCCCTTGTCGGGCTAGCGCAGCTGTATATATATATATATATATATACAGAATATATATATATATATATATATATACAGAGTCTCCCACTCTAGTCTGGCCTAAGTAGCGAGTGAAATTCTCAATTTTTCTGTCTTTCTCTCTGCTTTGGATCCCTCTCTTAGGATCCAATTACAATATGTATTAGGTGGTCAATGCTGAGGTTAGAAGATAGGTAATTGATGAAACGTCAACACTAACCGGAAGTTAGTTTCCTTTAAAAAAATATATAACAAAATAAAATATATATATAAAAAAAAAAAATCTGGTGTGAAACACTCACACAACTTTCTCTTACTCCAGTTCTCCAAATTATAATTGACAGCTTTTATAGTTTGTGTACCAACTTTAATGAGATTCGTCGAAAACTGAAAACACTGTTCAGTAAAAGCGCACTTCCGGTTTACTAATTTTCTTGAAACTCGGAATTTTGGCCATGTATTTATTTCTAATTAATTTTGTTTGGATGATACAATTGTATAATCAACTGTGATAGCATCAGAGACATTTTCCGTGGTAGCCTGCTTCATTTTGTGGTCATCGACCGGTTTCGGGCGTTCGCCCATCTTCAGGATGCGTTTTTCAGACAGTGTGACAACACAGACTTGCACAGAGCAAACTTAGTTTTCACACTCCGTGAAAAGTCTGTGTTGTCACACTGTCTGAAAAACGCATCCTGAAGATGGGCGAACGCCCGAAACCGGTCGATGACCACAAAATGAAGCAGGCTACCACGGAAAATGTCTCTGATGCTTTCCAGCTCTGCGGAACCAACCACCACAACAACTGTGATAGCACTTTAGAGAAAAATATAACCCCACCCCTCTCCTAAAAGTGCCCTTAAATAAATTTTTCCAGAGAAATGTTTCAAATAAAAATTGTAGATCATTGCATGTTTAGTTTATATGCCAAGTTTCAAGAAAATCGTCGGAGCCATTTTTGAGAAAATTGCGAAAAAGGGAAAAAATCATTCAGTAAAGTGGTAAAGTAAACGCACTTCCGGTTATCCGATTTTTTTCAAACTCGGAATTTCAACAACATATTTAATTTTAATCAACATTATTTAGATGACAGAATTATCTAATAAACTGAAATAGCATTTAGATGAAAACCTAACCCCATCCCTCCCCCAAAAGTGCCCTTAAATGCATTTTCCTGGAGAAATGTTTCAAATAAAAGTTGTAGCTCTTTGTATGTGTGGTTGATGTTCTAAGTTTAAAGAAAATCGTCGGAGCCATTTTTGAGAAAATCGCAAAAAAGTAAAAAATCCAACTAGTAAAGTGGTACTTCCGGTTGAGGAATTTTGACAGATAACGTAGTGTAGATCCCATGGTGACCACTAAACGGAATATCAAGTTTCAACTTTCTTCGGTTTTTCGTTTTTGAGCTATGCTGTTCACATACAGACACACACACACACACATACCATTTGCTAACAACCACTTTTTTGGACTCAGGGGACCTCAAAACGGATATTTCCGGTGAAAACTCGATATCGATTAATTTGACACGATTACAATACTTCCTCTTACTAAAAGTAAGAGAAAGTAAAAAATAATTCGAAACGAATCAAACAATAAAAGGATAGTCGGATATCAAAGAGGCCATGCCAACGAAGAAATTTGAACCTTGGGATATCGGAATCTCTTTTATTATGTTATCTTCCTTAAGATGTAAAACTTGAATTAATATAATTTTTTTTCTTTACAATTTTAGACTTTAAACTTTTTTCTGGATTTCAACGAAAAAAAAATATCGATCTCAAACCTAATTGATAGATTAAAAATTATATTTTTATTTTTTGTCTAGAACAGATTTTAAGGCTGATTGCATTCGATCTATTAAGAAAAGTGCATAAAAAAGTTTTCCGACATTTCGGTAAAGAGTTTGGAGCAAACCTTTTTTTTTAAGCAACAATATCGAGCTTTTTATCAACAATAATGAGCATAACGGATTAATTGTTTTAAACAAAGCAAAAGAAATAACATCTATCTAGATCATAGCAAACTTGAATACGCAAGCCTGAAGAAGAATGTAGACAGAACTAAAACCAGAAATTTGAAATGGTAATTTGTTTTCCAGTGCTGGGAATCTCGAGGAATGAGGAGGTGAATAGGTTGGGCAAATTAAGTTTCTCTCTACGAGCCAGCAGATGGTTTGTCTTTAAACACATATCTGTCAAGATTCCACACATGGACAGCTTCATAGCAATCATCCCTATATGGACGAGCCCCAATGGGTTGTTGGCAATCTGAAATGATCACTGAGAAGGGAATCCCGGGGACACGGCTGATAGTAAAATATTTTTATAGCTTTCACGGACCTTTCTCAAATATCTGTGTGGATCTACACTGTATTCTCCGGCTTAAGAAGATATATGTATCTAAATAATGGGGTTCATGCTAGTTCCTTTTTGAAATGTTTGTGGAGCAAGAACCCATTCCCATCTTATGACAAATCCGCTTGGCATTTGAGAAGATTAGGTTCAGGATCTTTGATCGGATCAGAATGTCTATGGAAATACTTAGTCTGTTTTCTTCCGATTTATTCGGACTAGGGTATCTTAGGTCTGGATTTTTGTTCTAGATCAAGGTTGATTTTTTTTTTCTTTGAGGTACCTTTAATAATCATAGAGGGGGCTTTAGATTATGTAGGATTTGATGCTTCCTTATGGAATACTAAATACAAAATTATTCACAATCAACCGAAATTGTAAGAGTACTGGCTGAAGTATTATTGTAATTTTTTTGATCACTGGTTTACAGTGAATTCTAGGACCACACCTGATACACTCTGTAAATTTGACGAAAAGAAGGTAGAATTCTATTATAAAATACAATTTTTTTAAAAAAGTTATTAAAATTTAATCTTAGAAGATTAAATTTTCTAAGTATATTGTGTAGCAAAATTTCATGGTTCTTATTAACTATATTCAGCATTTTATTATGCTAACTCAAAACTTTTTTTAAAAATTGTTTATCGTATTATGTAAACTAAACAGCTGTATAAAATTAGACTGAAAAATGCATAGAGTAAGGCGTTAATGTAAGATTAAACCTGCAGCGCTGGGAAGTATTGAATGATTACCTACCTTAATTTCAATTCCTTTGATACAAAAAGGTTATGTGTATAGGATACATAATGACATAAATTTAGCTAAATAATGGATGTACAAATCAGGAACGTAATGTAAGCACATTGATAAAAACTGCGCAAGCAATATTGCTTTACAAAAAAACCAAAATAATAATATGCACAAAAAATAAAATGCTTTAACCATATAACTTCTAGTTTAAAAAACAAAAATTTGAAATTCAATTAACACTTGGGAAAAAAACAATAAAAAAAAATATAATATATATGAAAAAACAAAAATTTATAATAAAAAACAAAGTAAGGTAAACAAAATGAACACATACAAATGTTACCTGCTGCAACGTATGTCTTCAACCTGTCTTCCGGTTGGTAAACATCATGCCTGATGACCACTTTACGACCAGACTGTTCATGCCTTGATGGTAATGGAGAATCTTGACGTGCGGCACCGCTTTGATAATCGTTATAATAAGTTGAACGATCTCCACCGCCACCCGGTGATCCTCCGCTTGGCGGGTAGTAGTTATATCCAGCGTATCCTGCCAACCCAACCCCGCCATTTTTCATATGTGTTTTTTTCCTTATTTTTTTTGTTTTGTTTTTATGATAATAAAATAATATAAAAGAAAAAATAAAAAAATAAAACCTGATCAACTGTATCGTCCTTGAAATTGGAAAAAAATACAGAAAATTTAAAATATATCATTAAAAAAAAAAAAAAAATAGTCAATAGAAGCGGTATTTCATTAATTTCTTTCGCTCAAGGTATTAATAAAATATCATCGGATTTATTTTTTTAATTTTTAAATTTTCCAGTCCGTACATTGAGTCCTGATATAGTTCGTTTGATAATATAAGGACTATAAATTTAATTTAATTTTCATTGTGCACAAAATTAATCTTAGCCTGCTTCTTTATTATCCTTCAATTTCACCGATTTCAGACATTTACCCTATCTTCTGATAAATTTGGTAAAATATTTTAAAAGTGTTTTCTATCTCCATTTACTCACACTATTTCGGAGTTTCTGGGCAACGAGAGGGCGGATGACTAGCGAGGTAAGGCTCGAAGGATACCTTTATAGGCCTCGAACCCTTCTGCGGATTGTCCAGGCCTGATTCAGATTTCTATCAAGGGTTGGATAGAAGATCAGCGACTGCAATGGTGAGAGAGAACATCAGCACAGAGGCAGGCTAAATTCTTCATTATGAGACATTTGCCTAAATTTGCTAGGAACCTACTCAATCAGAGTCGCAGGCATATAAGGTTAATACTAGGTCTATTAACGGGGCATTGAAGGCTGAATAGGCACATGCACCAACTACTACTTGCAGACAATGCGTTATGCCGATTCTGTAAGGTTAAGAAAGAAACCCCGGTACACATTCTCTGTGAATGCGCCGGCCTGATTAAGACAAGGTTTCTTCAACTGGGAATAACTAGTCCTTGAAGCCAGGAGCTTCATGAAGGAGCCGCTTTCAGCCTTGATAGGCCTGATGAACAGGGCAAAGCTGAGGGATGTGCTATAACCATAGGAGATCCACAAAAGACCTCTTAGTGTAGGGTAGTTGGCAATGTATAATATTAAATGAATGTATCATAATAAGAAAAAAAGAAACACGTTAAAAGTCGTTGTGGTGGTTGGTTCCGCAGAGCTGGAAAGTATCAGAGACATTTTCCGTGGTAGCCTGCTTCATTTTGTGGTCATCGACCGGTTTCGTGCGTTCGCCCATCTTCAGGATGGTTTTTCAGACAGTGTGCAAGTCTGTGTTGTCACACTGTTGAAAAACGCATCCTGACGAGGGCGAACGCCCGAAACCGGTCGATGACCACAAAATGGAGCAGATTAAATAAAACAACAGGACTCTGCCGCCGTATAAAGGACAAAATGTAAAAAAAAATCTTAAAATTCTCAAAAAAAAAGAAAAAAGTTGTTGAATCTACAATAAGCGATTATCTTGTTGATCTACATTATCTTGTGTCATTGCACCGTTTTAGCGTCGGCTTCATATTTTGTCAATTTTTTTTTTTTTTTTTTGCAAGTTATGTAAATGAGGGAAGATAATAAATGCCTGTAAATCAAAGTAAGACTGAAAAGAAGTAGGCCCAACAATGCTCAAACTTGGCAACGTTTCCACAAAATTATAGAGCAATTTTTTTCCCCCATTCATCTAAAGTTTTTAATTTAATAATATAAATATCACACGAGACATCTGCCGCTTCATAAAAGTTCATGAAATTGAATAAAAACATAAAAAAAGACAGATAATAAAAATAAAATAAAAAGAGAAATGGCTGTTTAACATAAAATAAAATACAGTGCATCGCAAGCTTTTTTTAAAAATATATTCTTTGTTCATGCGCAGAAAATCAATTATAAATTTTAGCTTCATAATTCATGAAAGGTTCCCCCGGATTCTCGAATTAAAACATTAAAAAAAAAAAACATATATTGTATTAAAAAAAATAAGGACGATAATAGTTGAAAATGTTTCAAATAAATAAGAATAAAGAAAATATATAAATTAAAATATTTACTAACGGGTGAGGGGCCTATCAATTTGAAATGTGTATATACGTATATATGTATACCTGATAAATTTTTTTTTAAAGCTGCTTGTCTTTGGTTCCTTATTTTACTTTTTTGGAAAGAAATTTAAAAAAATCATAAAGCAAACGTAAAAAAATAATGATAAAAAAAAAAACAACAAACAAACATACAAATAATGAATCATGCTTAAAAGATCTTAAAGCTTTTTAAGTAAACATTTAAAATAAAGAAATTTTGCTGGGAGGAGGGAAAGTAATCTGGCCTAAAATGGCAAAATCTTGTTCAATTATTAAAATTAATTTCTCATCTTGTTTAATTTAAGAAAGAAATAAAATTTAAATCTGTTTCTGTCAAAGTATTTTTTTTTTTTTGTATATATTTAAAAGAGCGTTTTTCATGCACATATAAAATGGCATTGCTTATAACCACGCAACGATAAAAATGCCATGCAGACAACTAAATATTTAAAACAAAAAATAAAAAAAAATAAAAGTGCTGAACAGAAAAAAAAAGAATAAATAAATAAATACATAACTAATTTTGTCCATGCTTTAAATAATTTTTTTTTTTTTGTTTACTTACTTAGATATGATGGATTTTTGTCTTCAGTTAGTTTATTTTAATTGTTTCTAGATCAACTTCTACAAACACATTTGTAAACAAATTTTCCTTACGTGTTAATAAAAAAGAAACCTTGATTCCATATTTTTCTTTTTTTTGTTTTAGGTAAATATGAAAATCAATTATTAAAAAAAATTTGTTTTTTTATTATATTTTGGTGGAAGGTTGTTTGTATTACGTAAAAAAAAAAAAAAAAAAAAAAAATCAAATTGATTCTGAGTCTTGGAAATATTCCTTTTCAGTTTTGTACTTCGTCCCTAGCCATAGAAAATATCTTTGGATTGATTGGTGATTACGTCCCGCAAAAGATAAAGCGAAAGAAAATGATAGAATGATAATTTTTTTTTTTAATGAATGACTTTCTTTTTATGATTAATATTTTTTTTGAAAAAATGTGGATGAAAAGTTATTTAACAAAAAAAAAAAACTATTAAACACTCAAATCTTTACCATCTTAAATTGAACCTACATGGAGTTACACAGACAAATAAATTTACAAAATATGTAATTTCGTTTAAATTTAGAAATACAAACATGGATGTGTATTTGTTTCTCTTGTCTATTACTGCACCACAGTAAGTTATTAGAGGCAAATTGTAGAGGCAAAATGAGTGAGTATACCATCAGGATATTTCGATGCAAAGATTTTTAAGTGACATAAAGGTGAAATAATGCACGAAATACACAAATGAAATATACGTAGAAACTGAAGATCCTGCTTTATTTCATAATATGGGCAATTACGCTGGTTTACATCCTATTGCTTTGAATAGGAACCTAATTCTTGAATTTTTAAATACAGACAGATATAATCGATTTTTATTAAGTAATGTGATAAAATTTTACAATTCATTGATATGGCAGATCCCAGCCGCGCTTAACGTTATGCAAATATCGTAAATCCTTAATAAAATTAATGTTTTTTTTTTTTTTAGAAAAAAAATTTAAAGTCTATACAGTAAGAAAAAAAAAAACCAACAAAAGTTATCGAATCTTAAAATTATCGAAACTTCTCTTTAAAAGAGGCATGAAATTTGAAAATAACAAAATTTCATATAGCAGGAATGTAGCAGCAAACTTTCAAATTTTGCCTCAAATTTTTTGAAGTGTTACTAATATAATTTCTTTATTTGAATAAACAATGAAGTTATTGTTAAGAATTAAGTCTATAAAGAATATTCAATTATTAATAAAATTCAATTAAAGGCATCAAAAAGTTGTCTTACATGGCATCTACGCACACAACTCGTTAGATTTTAATGATTCGAAGATAAAAGTAAAATCTAGTTTTTAGATCCTTTCAATGAACGCAAAATTCGACTTTAGAATATTATAAAAAAACAAAATTATGATTTTGACAAACTCCATCTCGATCTTGCAAAGTCTAAAGAGAAAAGGAGAAAAGTCCACACAAACAACACACATTTAAGAATCCAAAAACTGATAAATTCAATGAAAGTCGCAGGATCTATATTTTTTCTTAAATTTCCTAAAAACAAATGTAACAAATAAAAAAAAAAAAAAATAGATTTTTGATTTGATGAAAAAAAATTATTGTACCTCCCCCCGTAAAAAACTAAAGATTATGTATATATATAAATATGTATAAAATAAATGCACGATCGATTTTGTATGAAGAAAAATATTGCTAGTGAAACATATAAAAAAAGGGAGAGAGGTAAAATTGCCCTCTTTTAAGGACAAGCAAACCTTCTTTTCCGAAGTGAAAATCCCAAGACTCAGCACATATTTATAACACCATATTGCAACTAATACATCCCCCCTCTACAATCATATCCACCCATATCCACTCTATCACACTATCTCTTCCTCTCTCTCTCTCTCTCTCTTCGTCTATATTTTTTATACTATTTTAAAATTCTGCACACTACCATGTGTCCAACCTATAAATTTCATATGTAGCCATACACGCGCGCACACACACACACACATATATACACTCATAGTGTGGGCCAAACAAGGAGTACCTAGGAGAATGTTGGACTCCTAAGAGTGTCTTTTTCTCTCTCTCTTTCTCTCTCACGCTCTTTCCTTCCTCTCTTTGCTTTTCCACTATTTTTTTCTTTCTTTGTCCCCCTTAAAAGAACCTTTTAGATGACATAGAGTTCCAAGAAAGAAAGAAAGAAACCAATATACTTTTATGAACTCAAAAATAACTAAAAAAACAGCACAAAATACTTAGAAATTGATGTACAAGATTAACGAATAGTTTGAACTAAATTCCCTCCTCTCCAAAATAAAAATAAAAAAAAAAAGCCACGAATTTAGTGTGTAGAAAAAAAGAAAAATTCGCACCACTAACAAGCAGTTATATATCACTAATAAATATTACATTTCAAATATTGGGCTCTTCAATTTTATTTAGTTTTGGTTTTTACTGATTTTCACCAAAATAAATAAAAAAAAAGTATCCAGAAAATTACTTAATTTTCTTTAAAAAAAAAAAGAAGAAGAAGAAGAAGAAAAAAAAGCAATTTTTCTGATTCTATTCTACATTTTGTTTTTCTAAACTACAAAAAAACATCTCTTATTCTCTCTAATGAAAATTTTTCTAAAAACCAAAAAAAAAAATATATAATACTATTTATTGAATAGTAAAAATTGTACTATTTAAATAATTTTTGTTATTATTTTTTGTTGAAAACTATGACTAATACTAATTGACTAAACATTAAAAATATTGAATATTAAAATTATTATAAACTATATTAAAACTACATTAAAAAAAAAAAAATCAGCAACTGGCATTTTTTTAAAACAAGAGGGTTTTTTTTTCTTTTATTTTTTTGAAGTTAGTGGTGAAGGAAAGTTAGTGAAAAAGGATTGCAAGGGGTGAAAAATAAATCGATTGTTATTATCGATTACAATAAACAAAAAAAAAACACACTCACACTATTTACTATAAACTATTTAAAAAAAAAAAAAAAAAATTCTGATATTTGATAATTATTTTTCACTTATTATTAAATTATAAACTTTTTTAAAACTAAATAATTTCTCACAATTAATTAAAAAAAACAAAACAATAATAATTAAATACTACAAACTATGTAAACCTGACGACTGAAACTATTAAAAATCACTAAAACAAAACAAAAAAATATATATAAATATAATTAATAATTTCACATGATTTGTTCCTCTTCTTGTAAAGTTATTTACGACTATAAAAAGACTATAATAATAAAAAAAAAAAACAATGTTGATTTCTAATAATTAAATCTATGTAAGTAAATTATTTTTTTTACTTCTTATTTTAAAAAAATTTGTTTACTACAACCTAAATATGAAGTTCTTTCTGCATTTTTAAGGAATAATTATTAATTTTATATTGTTTTATTATTATTTTTTTTCTGTGTTATGAAATTAAACATGGAATTATAGTGAAAATTAATATCCGAGTTGCCGGAAATTCCTTTTTATAATGACTGGGCAAACATATTTTTGTTATAAATGTAGCAAGCAATAATAGATTAATCAGTAATAAAAAAACTTCGGGATATTAAAATAGCAATTTAAACAGTTAATTTAGCTTGATTTAAAAATTCCAGGTTAGTAATTATTTAATGCTTCACTTTTTTTCTTCTTTTTTTTAAATTTAAGGCGCTTCAACACACCTATGGTCATTAGCGCCCGGAGCCTTCTCAGTGCACTGCCGGCCTCCGGACAGTGTTCTCTCGCTACAGACAACACTGTTCATCACCGAACCAGTGAGCTGTAGAGGCTTCCTAGGAAGATAAAATCTAAGGGTAGCATTGGGGACTCGAACCCGGGACCTCCGCGTGGGAGTCCAACACGCTAACCACTTAGCTAATCCCTTCCCTTGAATTATAATGGCGTTTATAAAAGAAGGACAAAAACGTAATAAAAGAAGGAAGCGGCAAAGATAGGCAAGTTATAATTGAAGCTATGTATGGCGAAATAGTATACACATGATTATACTTCTGTGAACACAAAGCTTTCTTTGAAGCCCCGTTTCGCACTATGTGAAGCCATATTTAGCATATACTATACTGAAATACACATTTCGGCTTTTTATATACCACAATAATTAATCTTTTTATGTCCCAATTAATCAAAGAAACCCCACAACAGGAACAAACGTTTTAAAGATACCATTTTCAAATATTCATCGCCATATTAAAAAAGTAATGAAAAATTAAAACAGTCCCTTAAGAAAGAATATAATCATTTCTCACACCCAATGAAATACAAAATTTGTTTTAAGCATATAAACCAAATGATACAGAAAGAACTTACCTTAAAAAAGAATGAAATAAAAGAACTAAAAAAATGACGATAATATAAAAAAAAATTAATTCCAAAAAAACTTTTGATTTAAACTGTGTCTACAATTTATTATTTTATTTAAATTTAATGTGTCCAATTAATTCTCATTTTTTTTTTTTTTTTTAATTACATCTGGCCTAACAATGTATACCCAGACTAAATTTAAACTTTTAAGATGGGTACACTTTCTAAAACTAATTTTTTTAATTAAGAGGTTTTTATTATATAGTAAACTAGTTAACTTTTTTTTCATATCGTAAGTTTGTTTTTCTTTCAACAAAAAAAAACTTTCTAATTAAAAAATATAAAAATAAATAACTATTTAAAAAAAAAATTCTAACACTTTTTCAAAATAAAAAAAAAAAAACGAAAAAAAATTATTCCACCACCGTTTCCAAGTCTGAGAGCTCCTAAAAGTTCTGCTTTGGCTTTTCTTCTTTCTTCTCTACACCTTTTGTTGACTTCTCTCGTTCATTTTATTGATTTTTTTTTTTTTTTTTTAATTTTTATATAGGTACTCCTTTGCTCAATATTATGTAAAGGTACACGGCTCAAAAAATTTTACTATAAAAGGACACCAAAATTGATTAATAAATTTACTCTTGGCTATTTGAAATCAACTAACTCTAGTCAAAAAAATAATAATAAAATAAAAAAAATTACTATAGAGTATATCTACTGATTAATTTACGGCTGAACTAACAAACAACTGGGAAAAAGTGTTGTTTTTTTTAATGGAATGGGGGGGGGGGGGATTTTTTAAAAATTTTATTTAGACATTCACAACTAAAACTAATTTAGTGAATATGTTAGTACATTAGAAAAATATAGGACATGAAAAACTTGTTAAAGAGACGCTTCCGGAATCGAGGAGGTACCAACTGTAGTGTTTTATTAATTAATTGCCAGTAGAGATAGTAAGAAGAAGGAGATGGGAAGAGAGAAACGCGTTTGGATCCTATCCTGGATTGTAGAGTCATGGAATTTATTTTTTTTCGTGATTTTATTAGCAGATTTTGAGGTCAGGGCGTTGTCAATTCTTCTGAGGATTTTTGATTGAATAAAATATGAATTGGAATGCTTGGCTGAACCACAAACCTATCAACCATATAATGGGTATGAGGAAGGAGAGAAATGGTCTGGTTTGAATGAGCAAGCAAAATATGGCTAACAATGTATAATATAAGAAGTGACACTGACTGCGCCTGGACTTCACACTTAAAATGGTAGATTATGGTAGAGTGGTAAAGGGTAATGACATGTTGTGACTGGCGAGTGACCTCAGTTGTATGAACACTGTTGTGTATCTATCTCCCGTCGCTGTATTTATGTAGTTACTCCCACTCTAGTCTGAGAGAGTGGTCCTGTCATTTTTGCTGTCTTTCTCTGCTACGGATCCTCTCTTTGAGGTCAGTGCCCCTAACGATTTTGAGGTCAGGGCTTTTAGCAATTCTTCTGAAGAACGATTGAATACAATATGAATTGGAATGCTTGGCTGAACCACAAACCTATCATCCGTATAATGGGTATGAGGAAGGAGAGAAATGGTCTGGTTTGAATGAGCAAACAAAATATGGCTAACACTGTATAATATAAGAAGTGACACTGACTCCCTGGACTTTACACTTAAAATGCTAGAGTATGGTAGAGTGGTAATGGGTAATGACAATGCCTAGGTAAACTTAATAACCTAGGGAGGAGGAACACAGTTACCCTTTGGTGGGTGCGGGGGCATGTTGGCATTGAAGGGAATGAGATGGCCGACGCTCTGGTTAAGATAGGCGCTACGACCCCGCTCCTAGGGCCGGAACCTTTTAGCTGGGTCAGCGACCAGTTTGTGTTGGAAGCACTTAGGAAGAAGGAGGAGACGAGGAGATCTCAACTCTGGTACTCCCTCCCCGGTTTGCGGCAGGCTAAGATCTGCTTGGGAAATTATAACCAACAGAGATCGGAGGCCTGCATCGGATTGAGCAAGAATACGAGTAAGCTCCGCATTCTTACGGGTTTCCTCATGGGGCGGGGCATTGCCGACGTAGAAGACACCTGGTGAAGCTGGGTTTGGAAAGTGACAACTCATTCAGTTCTGTGGGGAGCTGGAGGAAGCTGCATTACATCTCCTAACAGACTGCGAGGCTGCCACTAGAGAAGATTCAAGAACCTGAGTAGCTACCAGGTGGAGGAGGGGGATATACCCTCTCTAGAGCCTGTCAGGGTATTGGGATTTCTCAGGGATCTCAACCTGGATGGAGGTTTTGTAGAACAGATGTTCAGAGAAGGACATCTGTTCGGGTGCAGAGGACAATAGCCTGCGGCATCCAGCGGGCATAGCACAATAGATCGAAAAGGGTTGCGGTGCATTGGCCCCCCTTCAAAAAAAAAATAAGGGTAATGACATATTGTAACTGGCGAGTGACCTAAGTTGTATGAACTCTGTTGTGTATCTATCTCCCTTCGCTGTATTTACGTAGTGTCACCCACTCTAGTTCGAGAGAGTGGTCCTGTCATTTTTGCTCTCTTTCTCTGCTACGGATCCTCTCTTTGGGTCTCTTTGTGGAGTTTGAAATAACTTCACAAATTGAAGTTCGTTAGACTTGGTGAAAAGCTCTCCAAAATAACTTAACAAGCTCCCTAAATTTTACTTATACATTCCGCACAGTAATTCAGAAAACTTCAGGGAGGAAATTCTCAAGCTTATTAGCACAAATTATGGGTTATCAATCACTGTTACTATCAATGAGTAAGCAACATATAAGAGAGAATCTTTTAAATGGTAAAGCTTGCTTATCTGACTTTTAGAACCACTTTTTGATCATCAGATAGCTATAAAAAGTACACTTATAGTGTCGATTCCACAGACCTATGTTCATTCAAAAGATTTAGAAGATATCCGACCAGAAGATGAAGGTGATCTGCATACCGAAAAAAAAGAAGAAGAAAAATTTGCAAAAATCAAATCAATTACTACTGAATTACTTTTTTTTTGAATTGATAAAATTTCAGGACAAAATTTAAAACTCAAGTTTCAGGATGGAAGAGATTTTCAAACAATTAATTGCATCCTTTTTATTTTAAAATATAATAAGAATACCGAAACCTATGATCTGGGTAAAATTTTTATTCTGAGCAGTGCACCTGTAGAGTTAATGTTAATATAGTATGATCGATAATTTAAAATAAAATAAATGAAATTAAAAATAAAATTCTGGTAAAAATAAAAATAAAAAATAAAAGGAAAAATAAAAAATAAAACAACCGGAATGACTCGTCCATTTAATTAATTTTTCTTTCTAATCTTTTTTTCTCATAAAAAAATAACATTAAAATCTAATTTTTAATCCACAAACCTACACTAATTTAGTAAAAATCTAATTACATGCAACAGTGAAGGAGTAGTATTAATTATCGTATTAAATATAATATTAATAAATTTCTATTTTACTACTGTTAATTAATTTGTTAATATTTACAAATTAGGTTTCCTTCTTTTTAAAAAAAAAAATAAAATTAAAGGGATTGGGAGGGCCCGTTATCTATCTAAATTTAAATTACGTTATATCTAAAATAAATTCACTATGCATAATAAATAAATAAAAAATAAATATATATAGATATACAATAACATTATATATTACATATATTTAGAGGTAGCCTTACCGGTGAGGCACCTCCCGTTCTCCCGGGGCCTTACGGAACTGTATACAGTCCAGCCTAAAATATATATATATTAAACATAATATATAAAAGAATTAAAAACAATTAAAAACATAAAAAATAAATACAATTGTATTAATTTTTTTTGTTTTTTTATAACAATAATTGTAATAAAGTTGGGATTAATATGGGATTGAATTTTTTGAAAAATTAACAGATATATTTTTTTTTCAGATTTTTAGTAGGGGATTGTGTTAACATGTAAACGCGCGTAGAGCTACTGAGACAATGTTGAGTTTTAAATAATTAAAAGATTGCTGCATAAACTGACAAGTTTCTGCACAGTTCATACAAAATGATTTTTGCTCTGTACAAGTGTGTGTTTATCGCACTATTTTATCAAGATATCCTGGTGTTGGGCGAATGTCCGAAAAATGATCGATGACCACAAATGAAACACGCTATCTCGGAAAATATCTCTTTCCAGTTTTGCGGACCCAACCATAACTATTATAAAACGGCCTGGATTACACAAAGCAAATGGCTGCAAGCACTAATTGAGCGTCAAAGAATTAAAAATACGAACTTATGTGGGCATTCCCGCAATGATTCAAGTTGATTCTACTTCTCAAACCCAATTTCTCGTATAAAGAATTTCTGTTTTATCTATAGATAGATAGATAGATAGATAGATAGATAGATAAAAGCTTTATTACAAATTTACAAATATGTACAATAATAATAAATAGAAGTTCCAATGTACATTAACATTATAATCTTCCTACATAGTTTCTGTAGTGATTTTTTGGATAAGGCGAGGTACAATATGCAGGGAAAAAGGGGAAAAACTTGCAGCTTTAGGTTTTCCTAAACGAGAGGATGTTTTCAGTTTTTTATGCCTGTAATGTATGGAGGGATCGTAGGAGGCTATTTCGCGGCAGAGTGGATTAAGATCACAGACTAGAATGGAGAGGAGTTTCAGGAGACGATTTTGGATGAAGTAATAAACTGGGGTTACTGAAGATTTAACCGTGAAGTAGGTCTACTTTGGTGTGTCGTGGTGAGTTAGTCGCAATTCTTAGGAATTTGTTCTGGGTTATCTGAAGTTTTTTGATGTTATTGTTACTAGTCAGGCTCCAGGCGGAGAAAGCGTAAAGTAACATCGGTCTGAATGACTACTTTGTACAGTAGGAGTTTGTTTTGTGTGGTCATTTTTGAGAACGGGTGATAGTAACGGGAAGAGTAAGTCTTATAGTCATTTTTCCAGAATTCACTTTGTCTTGTACGTGGGTCATGAAGTTCAATTTGTTGTCTAGAGTTATTCCGAGGTACTTGTCCAAGGGTTATTTGTCCAAGGGATCAAAGTATTGTTGTGTTTAATTTGTCTGTTGATTGTAGGTCTACGTTTAGTAAACAGTATGGCGTTTGTTTTGTCGTGATTTATTTTCATTTTCCATTTAGTGCAGTATTTCGTCAGTTTGTCTATTGCAGATCCTGTCTTGTTAGTGAAGTATCAATTCTCCATTATGATGTGTACAAGGTAACATCATCAGCGTAAAGGGCTAGGTTGATATGAGGAGGTTTGGGTAGATAATTAATGTAGGTAATCTCAAGAGGACGGGACCCAGGATTGTTTTATCTATATCGATGACAATTTATTGAGGCTAATAACACGAAAACGTGTGACAGATTGGATTCCAGTGCAAGACTTAATTTTTTTTGCTTGAATCATAATTAAGATCATATCTAAGAATCTCCAACTATACTTCAATTTTCTGAAGATTTCTTTTGTAACAAAATACGCCCTGAGGAATAATCTCGTAAATCCAATTAAACAAAAAAAAAAAGAAAAAGGGTGCTTTCTTTTAGAAACCCAAATCAATTTGTCATTGTTTTCATCATAAGGGATAATTAAATTTATAACTGGAATCATACCTGAGAAAGAATCATGTGCCAAATTCAAAAATTTTATTGCTATGTGAAGGAGTGGGGGAATCTTGTATATCGATTATATTATATCGCAATGATACATTTTTATTTCCATAAAAAAAAAAAAATTGGACATGAATTGATGTTCTGAACCTTAAAAATATAAAAATCAACTTGCCTCAGTAGCGCTATTTATTTCTTATATATACGCAAAAAAATTTTAAAAAAGTAGATTTTTTTATTTGAAAATTACCGACAAAGATCTCATTATTCTTTAAAATATTTATTAAATATTGATATTATTAAAATGATGAAAAATGGACGAGTCAATATTTGGTTGTGTGAGAGAGATATATTTTATAATAAAATGCTTTTATATTATATGTAAATCAAAAAAAAAATTAAAAAAGAATGAATTTTCTTAAAAAATCTGAAAAAAAAAGTGAATTAAAAAAAGTCGTATACTTTTAAGAATAACGTATATTATTATTTGTTTTTTTGTTTTTTTTATTTCTTGAAATATACTTATATATGTTATATATATCATATATTACATAAATAATGCAAAGAGCATCATTGTATTGCACTGGGTATACATATAAGATATGTTATGGAGGCGTTTATCCCTCTTTTTTTTTGTTTTTGTTTTAGTTTTAATATTTCTTAACAGATTATTTATTTATTTCAAACATACACGACGTTTTTTTTTTCATCATAATTATTTTTCTTCATCCATGAAATGTTTTTTTAATTTATTTATTTTAAATATATTTAATTATTTATATGTATATAAAGTTACAATATATACTAACTGGAATGGAGGGCGAACAAATTTTTTTTTATATATATGTATAGGTTTTTTTTTTAAGTACAGGGTGAAATTATTGTTTAATTACCAAAGAATGGAGATTCTAGGGGACATTGTCCCATTATTTCACAATGGCTTGAAAATCGTTTTATTGAAATTTCTTAATGAAATTAAGAAATAATTTGCAACTCTACTGAAAATCATATTCATTTGATTGACATTGGAGATGTTTCATATGTATAATTGTAAAGCATAATATAGAATCAAGCGCAACCGGGGGGGGGGGGACGATCTTCAAAACGCCACCACACAAACAGAGGATAAAATATTCATATTTTCTCCCCCTTCTCCATGTGAAAAATAGCACGATGCAGTGCTGCGTCAAAGAATTTTGAATAGATTTTTCGTTTTTCCAATCGAAAAAATTTTGGATAATTGTTGTTGGTTAAATTTGGAAAAATGTGACTGTTATTACACAATACAGAAACCTGCAGTTTCCATTTTCTAAATATATTAGAACAAGTTCCGATTTTATAGAAAAATTTGTGATAAAATAACATAAATTTCCTTTAAGCACTGTTCGCGTGTAAAGAGCCGCTTTTAGCAAGAAAACCCCTTACTAAACTTTGATCCAATACAAAAACCAAATAAAACACCCTGTACTAAAAAAAAATTAAAAAAAAAAAATAAAATAAAAAAATTAGTTCGACCCTCTTGACATTATCAAGAATTTTATATATAAATTATGTTTTACCAAATATTTCTCCATATTTTTATTTTTTTAATTATTATAACAAATTACGAAAATAAAAAAATTCTTCAATAACTTTCGCACACAACACACATTCATAGACATTTAATTTTTTTTTTTTTTTTTTTTACAAAATCTCAGCATATAAAGCAAGAACACAAGTGAAAATTATAAATTAACCAACAAAAATTAAATTAATAGATAAAAAAAAAAAAAAGAAGAAGGTGGGAAGTTAATTCTGGTTTGATGGTATTTATTACAATTAATTTTAATTAGTGGAAAAAACTTTAATTAAAATAAAAATGGTAAACCCAAAATATAAAATAAAAAAAAAAAAAATAAAAAAGAAAAAGAATAAGAATTAGCCTTCGAGATCGGTTTCCAAACGGGTCCTAAGAGTTTCCCTAGTTTAGGGCTGTTAATGAATTTTTGTTTTTCATAAAAATTTTATTGGGTATTCAAAAAAAAAAAAATGAACTACTAAAGGAAAATTTTCTACTGGTAATAAAGGAAACCCTCTCTGAACCAATATTATAACCACTTTCCCTTTATTTTGTTTTTGTTTTCTTTTTTTTTTTTTAAATAAAAGACTTTAAAAAAAAAAATTATTATTCAACTATTTTTCATTGTATAAGTTTTTATTATTGTAAATTATGGCAATTAATAAAATTTAATTATTTTTAATTTATTAATATTTAATTCTTTTCTTGTTTAATAAATATCACAGGCCGATATAGACATTCTCCATTATACACATAACAACCCATCTTATCACAATATCGGCAGAATTTTATTAATTTTAAAATAATACAAATTAATCTATAAAAAAAAAAAAAAATAATAATAAAATGACTTAATTAATAAATTAAAAAAATACGATCATTTTTGTGGCATAAAATTTTCCGTTTTTTTTTTTATAATATTATTTAATTTTTAGAAACCTCATTTTAATTTATTTTTTTTTGAGCAGGACGAGTATTTTTTTAATAATTTATTTTTAATTATTAATGAAATTATCACAGTAAAAAAAAAAATATTGAAAAATCAAGGTCAAAAAATTATTTTATTTATAACTTTATTTATTTATTTTTGACCAAATTTTTCCGCAAAACTTAATATTGAAAAAGTAAAAAAAAAATAAAATGGTGCAAGAAGATAAAATGGTGCAAGAGAAATGAACAGATCGGAGGTGCTAGGTAGTTGAGAAAGAGCTTTCTACCTCTCTAATCTCTCTTCAGGGATTACATGGATCTCCTTCACTAGGAGTGTCCCCCCCACCGCATAATGACGAACCATTGGCCCAAGAAAAATTACGATCTAATTTGTAATTTAAGTGAACTCCGGGCTTTACACTTGGACAATTTTTTTTTTTTTTTTTTTTTTTTTTTAGGAGCAGAGTAACGGAGCTTTAACTATTTTATCTCAAAATGATATATTTGTTGCTAGAAGGGGAAATTAATTTCCATTTTTCACGAATCTTACTGTTCCAAGAATACATTTATTTTAAATGCGTCACTAATTATGCCTTATTTTTTTCGATAATATTTCACGTTAAACATACGGTGTAATTAATGATCATGGGGGGGAGGGAAGGTAAAATAATTATTTTTAGAAATAATGCAATTAAATTTAATATTTATCTGTTAATTTAAGTCTGCTTGGTAACAATTAGAGAGATTTTTTTTTGTTTTTTTTTAAATTAAAGTAATAAGACCACTAACAGTCAATAGTTTGAAGCCGGCATCCTTTTACGGATTAACATACATTTTAAGAAAAGGAAATTCATGACCGTTTATATAATACAAATTTTCATAGCATTGTTGTGTCGTGTAAAATTTTATTTTTAGAATGATTTTATTCCGTTCAGAAGTAATGGTTGTTGTCACCGACTGGTTGGTTTCGTTTAGGAAAACTCCAAATATATTTTTGCTCTTTTAATTTTTGGAATAAAAAGTAAAATATTAAATTTTAGGGAGTAAAACAACAATGTATGATTTATATCTCGAAAAGAAATTGTTAAAAAAGAAAACTGGCGCTCCATAGCCCTTTGGAGGGATTTGCGTAAATAGGAAACCTACAATGTACCACTCATTTAGTTGATTAGGTAATTAATTTCGCTCGAGAAACAATTCCTTCCAATATAAATCCATTAATGACTTATTTGATTTATTTCTGGTACACGGAAAGAAAATGAAACGCTTTTTTGTTTAGAAAGTAGTAAACTTAAAAGGGATACTTCAAATATTTTTTTAATACCATTAAAACTTCGCAATATTACAAGGATCAACCCGCAAATAAAGGAAAGATAGATTTAATAACGAAACTCTTAAACTGCCCCCTCCTGAAACTCTGTGAGGATGGATTCAGATGAATAACATGAATTTATAAAATTGCTGGCTTGTCTTGACTGTTGGTAATCCTAATGAATCAATGACAGGATATGTTATTCAGAATTGGTCGCAACTGAGAAAGGTATTTAGCTACCAAAATTTTAAATCTTCGCACTCAACCCGTTGATATCAAAACTAATGGCTGCAAAAATGTAGCAACAGCTGCATAGCCAAACATGAGGAATTTTTTTAATATATTCTGATTTGAAGTGGGTTCCACAGTCAGTCAAAGGGGCTAAGTGGTAATATAAACACCACCATCATCATAAACATGGGGCACATTTTGTGAAGGATTTCTGAAATGGCAGTTAATGGAAAATCACTGCACCCGAAAGGAAAATAAGTGTTATTTGTGAATCCAAACGGACCTAGAGTAAGAAGATATGTGCCGATGTTTTCATAAGTGGCATTACTGAAGTGTAAGAGATCGTTACAAATGAAGAAAAAATGTCAAGGCTATGAAGAAATTCGGTCACCTTTTTTTTCCCGATAATTTGAAACCATATTCGAAAAAGGGAACCAACCACTATAAATTCAGATTTTAAAAAGCTAAACTTAACGAATACAACGAAGTTCGAACCTGGAAATTGGGAGGAGGTAGACGATATGGACAGCCAAAAGTCCATAAATCATTTCTAGAAAACTAGATGAGACTAGAGCAATTCCTATTCAATGCTAAAAATCATTTTAGAAACATATAAAGGAATTTGTAGACCGTTGATGAATTATGTTATGAAGATATTTGTTGAGGATCGGTCAAGAAAAAACATTCAATTGTGCCAACGTTTCGATAGAGTTTCCTGTCTTTATCAAGGCTTTAATATATAGAAAATCGTGAAGATATGGAGAAAGAATTTTTAAACATACACATTTGTTACATTGCAAATTATTGTAATATTTCTGTTTGTGCGATGTAAGAAATGTGTAAGTTTAAAAATTCTTTCTCCATATCGTTGGCATAATTGAATGTTTTTTTCTTGACCGATCCTCAACAAATTTCTTCATAACATTTCAGAAACTTTAAACAAGGATACGCTGTATTGTTTTTTAGAAAATAATCATCAAACATTAATTTAAAAATTAAAAGATTGGATGATTATGTTGGTTAAACGCTCACATACATACACACAAGCACATCTTAATTATTTGAAAATTTTTAGCAAAGATCAAATAAACATCTCCATATACATCTCGTATAGTAATGGAGATAGGGGAACGGGACTGAACAGTATAAGATTACATGAATGAAACGAATGATAGGAACCGATAAAGTCCTTGGACATATCATCCTCAATCTCTTCCAAACCACTCCAGCAATTAGCAACCTCATTTACTGAGCGCTGTATTCTCAGCCATATAAGTGCTACGTCAATATTATTTCATCTTCACATCCTCAAGATCACTAGAAACGTATTCCCTAAATATAGCCAAGTGTCAAACATTATTATAATTTTTTTTTTCTATTTAAAACCAAATCCCCCCTCAAAAAAAACATATCAAACATCGAAGAATATATTTCCTCAAGACGAGCCGTTTCGAAAACTACCTTCCACCCTTATTAAAACAGTTACTCTTTCTTACTATCTAGACGCCGATCGATCATTTCCCACTTACATCCGCGAAATTTCTTTTATTATATTAATGCCTTTAACTTTTCCAAATTCATTTCTCATTATTTGTAAATTAAACTTATGTTTATGTACATTTTATATTTTTATTTTCTATTAAAGAAAGATCGATGGACCAAATAATTTTAATATATTTTTTTTTTAATTTATTTAGAACATATTTTATTGCAATGGACTTTGATTTTTTTGTTTATTAATTTTATATTTAATTAAAGTTCGCTGCATTTTAAAAATGTTATCTCTGTCAAATTTTTAGGCACACTTTCAATATTATTGATTTTATTTTTATTTTTTTAAATTTTCTGAAAAAAACTGAATTTTTTAGGTTTTTCATTTTCCTTTTTCTTTTTTTTTCCTCGACTACTGAAGATCTATCCTTAAAATTTGATGTCCGCCTAACCGCTATTCTTACTGTTACCCAACTACAATACGCTAATTATGTTGACTCATTTACATATTTTAATTTTTATATTTTTATTACTATCAACTATATATTTAATGCTTTTTTCTTTTTTATTATTATTATTATTGTAAATTAGTAAAAAAGATTAAGTTAATCTTTCATTTAAATTTTCTCATTTAAGCTAATTTAATTATTTGATTATTAACCACTAAAATATCGATTATAATTTCAATTATTTCTTTTTCGATAACATCAATACTGGGACTACAATAATACATATATGATGAATATAATAAGACTACATTAAAATTCTTACAATAATCTAATAATTTTGTTTTTGTTTCTCTTATATTTTGTACTCTATGTTTAAGAGACTAGATTTTAATATTTAGTGGGGGTATACAGCTAATTTTTCCGGTGACTGGGGCAGCATGGAAAGCAGACTAGGGAAGTTAGGTTTTTTTTAATTATTTTTTTCATGTAAATGTTGGTTTTTTGCAGACAAATTATTTTTTGATTTGATATTTTTTTTTTTTAAGAATTGATAGCATAATTAAAAATTATTAATTTTTTTTTATAAGATTTTAATAATTTATTTATAATAAATAATTTTTTTTTTCTTTCTTCTTTTAAATATATACTTTAAAAAATACCTGTTGATATGTAAAAAATTTTTTTTATTTAACTTTTTTCTTTTTTAAATTTTTATTAAAAATTCCTGAGCAACTGAAAACATTTATTTAGGACGTATTTAAGCGAATCATGGACATTGTGCGATATTTTTCTGCGCACGTAATTTTTTTTAATTTATTTTTTTAATTATTATATTAATGAATGAAGCAAGCGATCCGGATAAGGTTTATAAAAAGTGGAATTCTTTTTTATTAATTATTTATTGATTTCTTTTTAAAATAATAATAATAATAATAATTATTATTATTATTTTCTTATAATTAAGCGTGAGTGTTTTTCTTTTCTTTCTTTCAAAAATTTTGATTATTATCAATTATATTTTTAGGTCGTTATATTAAAAATTAATTAGGGAGGAGTGCGCTTAGATTAAGAGTATAGTACTGAGCTCAGAGAGGAAGGGCATGAAGGCACAGAGGATCTAGGTGTGCGGCTGCCAGAGGTAATGGATACATTAGAGCCAGTGAGTGCTGACTGTTACCTGCGGGATAGGGGAGCCCAAAGCTAGGGTACCCGCTATAACCGCGTCCTGCAGCGTACGCAGCATAAGCGGCCGCTGGGAAACCTGAAACACTCATATCAATTAATATAATTCAATAATAAAAAAGGTATACAATTTGAGAAAATCATGATTGGCACATAAATGGAAAAATATATATTTGCAAGATGTGATTCATCGTTTTGCGAAATTCAGTGTTTTTTTTTTAATAAGTAAATGATGCAGCATTTGAAAAAGTTGTTCCACTTTCGTCATTAGGCATGAAGATTAAAAAATATGAAGCCAAATTCTGAATTAATTTTTTTGTTTCCAGTAATCTTAAATTTCCATTTATATGCCATACTTTACTTAAAAATTAATTTAATCCGATCAAAATATATTGAAAAAAATATTTCATTTAAGAGTTAATAAATAACAAAATAAAAGAACCATAGAGGGTTTTTCACGTATACGAAGGGCGGAAGAATGAAACTGCTTTCATGAAGCGTAACAAAAGTTCTTCAGATTGAAGACAGTATACGAAATGTCCGAATGAAGTAAAAATGTATTCTCAAAACTTTCAGTCATTGTTTAAAGAAAAAAAAAAATATATATAACATATTCTCGTGTAAAACACCTCTTCGATTCTCCAAGTTTAAAAAAAAAAAAAACAATAAAAAAAATCGGAGTCATTTTCACGGGAAAAAATCTGAAAAAAGAAAAAAAATTCTCGCGGTTGCGAGAAAAAAAAAAAAAAGGTTGCAGAACCTTTAATATCAAAACCTTGGAAATAATATGAAATAAAAATTTAATACGAAAAATCTTACAGAAACATTTAATATAAGAAAGGGGAAAAATCTGATAAATTAAAGAAACATTATTTTTTTAAATTCAAAAACAAGACATATTTTTCAATATATTTTGAATTATACTTTTTAATAATAAATAAATAAAATCTGAAAAAGGATTATAAAATCATTATTTTTGATTTTTTTTTATAAAAAAAATGTTACGTTAAATTTAAAAATTCTTTAATTAATTAAAAAGAAAACAATAGAATGGTACATGAGAGAAAAATGTTATAAAAAGTCAAAATTAAAATTCAATTTTAACAATAATTAAAAATGAAAACGAATAAATAAAAACGAAAACATTTAATAAAAAAAAAGCTCCGATTAAAAAAGAAATACGCAGAATTTAAAAAAAAAAATATAGAGTTTTTGAAATATTCATGGCGTATAAATACGGTTTTTTTTTTTGTAATTAAAATTATAATTTTTGCGATGGTAAAATTTATTTTTTATTAAAATTATATAAAAATAGATGGTTAGAAATGTTTATTCTTTAAATAAAATGACCACAATTTGATTTTATTAAATTAAATAAAAATTATATTAAAGCCAGATTAAATTTAGATATTAATATTCTGGGAAGGAAATAAAAGATTAAAAAATATATGAAATGAAATTTAAGTTTAAATGGGGGGGGGGAGTGTAAAAATTAAAGTACACGTTATTGATTTGAAAATTTTATGGTCGTCTAATTCTGGCATGAATCAATTCTCAAATATAATAAATTTTTTAAAAATTTACACATGATGATAAATTTTAAAATACAGAAATATTGGAAGTCAATTTCAAATCGAGGCTACAATAAATTTCAAGCTAGAGTAGCTAATTGATTTTTGTTACGTAAAACTGTTATCCGTTGAAATTAATACACCTGAATTGTTTTACATCCCTAATATATGTTCCGGAAATCTACAAAAAAAAAAAAAAAAACACAATGAAGGAATTTATGAGCAAGGTGCCACAAAAATTCCTCCCCTGCACAATGGATTGAGTTATGCTGTCAAACATGTTTTTTTTTGGTTTTGAAAACTCATGTTGTATATATGACTTCCCCGCTTTGATGAAGTTGTTGTTGTTGAAAAATATAAAAACATATTATCGGGTAGTTTTTGATGATTGGTGACAGTAGACGTGTTGAAGTAACTTGGGGATGTTCAAGATGGTTTATGATACTATTAAACACACGATTATCAAATTGAAAATATAGTGGTGTGGATTGAAAACTTTTAACCACCCCTACTACGTCTTCAACACGCCTTTGTTTTCACCAAGCAAATCTAAGGGGAACATTTTATTAAAATAAACGGACATTTTATTAAGATCTTGCTTCAAACCTATAACATCAAAATTTAAATACTCTAATGGTTCTATTTTCTAAAATTTATATGTTCTAAATTCACAATGAATACGTTACAATAGTAATTTTGCCTGCCTCAAATCAACTTCAAATTCAATATTTATCAACAACATACTCACCAAACCAACTAGAGTCATAGAAACCGCAAAGAGCTCTCTCTCCCACAAAACATATCGTAAAACCATAATAGAATCCATCAACAAAAAAATTATTCGACTGACAAGTACCTTAGAATTATACTAACATAACTAAATAATTATTGATAAACAAATTTTCTAATGAAATAGGTATTTTAAAAAACATACTTAGAAAATTTGATAAAAGTAAAAAGACTCACCGTCCGGTAAGGCCCCCAGTGACCACATGAAATCTAAACAGAATGAAAAACAGAAAAAAAAACGAAAAATATTAACTTTACCATTTCTATAACACTAAGAAAAAAAATAAATAAATAAATAAAATAATCAATTAAAAAAAATGATTACTATCTACTAAAAAAAATTTTTATAGATAATATGATTCCTTGTCTTTCTAAACTAAATAAAAAAAAAGAACAAAAAACAAAAAAAAAAAACCAAAAAAAAAAAAAAGTAAAATTAAAAAATGAAAAAAAAGAAAATAGAGAATGGATTCCATGAAATTTCATAAAAAGGTTCACTCTTGTTATATTTTTTTTTTGTTCCCAAATTTCCAATAAAAAATTAAACATGAAAATTAATAAATAGGAAATAAATTCTTTTTTTAAAAAAAAAAGTATAAAAAAAATAAAAAACAAACTAACTCGGATAAAAAAAAAAAAAATATCTGATTATAAAAATAACTAAAGAAAAATGAAAAATAAAAATTAAGAAAAACATAAAATGAAAATGGAGGACTTACATAATTTAGCGGTTTATTTTTGACGCAGGAAACATTGTGTGGCTGTGCGGGAATTTTCTTTTTTAAAGAATGGAAATTAGGTTTTCAAAGGTATCTTTTTTTTTTTGGAAAAACTAAGCGAGGGAATTACAAAAAAAAAAATCTCTAAATTAGTGGCTCTTAATGTTTTTCTAATTGTTTTTTAATGAAAACTGCGGAACTAGTAAATTTGCTGTGTTGAAAATGATAATTATTTGTAGTTATCTAAACAAAATGATGCAATATACTATACTTTCGTTAGAAAATCGTATTTTATATAAGCTGTTTACATTTTCCAGATTTAGAAAGAGCTAAAGATATTTGAAAAATTGTTTATGTATGAGAAACACAGTCATTAGTATTATTAAAGAAAAAAAAAACTAATTATAAAAGCGCTCAAAATTAAGTAAGAAGAGGGCGAGTTGGCCGTCTACATCTTAGCGAACAGAAAGTAGAGAGAAGCTCCCGTTGTAGGAAAAGGGCAGTAGCTTGTACAATGATTCTACGACTAAGAACAACTACTGATAACTTTTAGGTTATAGTAAAATGGAAGTAGCAAGTATTTATTTTTGTTATTACTAATAACATAGCAAAAGAATTTGCTTGAAATAATGATGTTGGTAGAAAAAAAAAATGAGTCGCATTATATAATGGTTTCGAAGAAGCTGCCAAATGCTTCGAAAGCACAAAGAATGGTAGTTATGAAGATCCCACTTTTACTCTGCTTTCCTCAATGAAAAATTTGCCTAACGACTAAAATAAGGGTCTATCTAGCATTTGGACAGACAATCCCAGTCATATGTAGAGAACGTTTTAAAGGAAGTAATGCATCAAAGCAGAAAGCTACTTCAATAAACATAATACAGCTATCTCTATGCCTGTTTAGTGATGGACCTGGAATCACTTTTATAAACTCAGTTGCGCGATATAATTAAATATCGCGATAAAACGGTTTGCTGAAGAATTTTGAAATATTAATCGCATAAGATCTCTTCTTCACTTTCGTGAACTAAGCTCAATTACA
This sequence comes from Triatoma infestans, assembly GCA_011037195.1. NCBI lineage: Eukaryota > Metazoa > Arthropoda > Insecta > Hemiptera > Reduviidae > Triatoma > Triatoma infestans. Next base: position 3,980 of record JAAEAF010006283.1, on the reverse strand, counting down.
GCATGGGAATGGTGAAGAAACAGCGATTACAAAGTAAATTAGAATCCACTTATTTGAATGGAAGATCCAAGGAAATGTCTCCTCCAGTTATATAGATGAGGAATGTTCTTTGGATGATAGTGGAAAAAGTAGAACTCACTTATTTTTGGGTAAACTGGGATACTTGGCGAAGCGTCTGAAGTTGTAGAGACAGATGGTATGAGTGTGTTACAGTTTGAGTGATTCTATATTTGATGTGGCTGAAAGGAAAATGTTTATTGTAGAGAAGTTTCAAAGTTAGCAATTGGGGGGACGAAAGGATACCCTCCTGGGAAAAAAAAGTGGCCTTTCTGAAAAAGCCAAGGCGTGACGGGAATAACTCTAACTCCTGGAATGAAAAACTTTAAAGAACTCATGGAAATGACGGAAATAAGATCTAATAAGAATCTGTAGACAATCATGGCTAGTGCCAAGAAGAAAAATAGACCACTTCTCGGTTCTTCAGCAAAACAACTACAATAACAGGAGTTTTCTATAAATACGAGGATGGGGATATTTGACTTTATTTTTTTACAAAACATCACTTTTCCAGATTATTGATAGATTAACTGCAAAAGTTGCAACATAACTAACAATAAATAAGATAAATTATTTTCATGACTTTTTTGGATATTCACGTGAAAAAATAATGAATAAATAAATAAACAATTAAGAACCACTATTCTAAAGTGATCACTAATCTAGCTAAGATGTGTTTTATCTAAAATCTAAAATCTAAAAGGAAAGGAGTGAGCAAGGGCTCTCTCGCTTTTTCACTTTCTTTCTTTCTGTTGGTGGTCCACCCGCACACGACCACACTTGTAATTATTTTAATTACACTGCCACTTGAAAAACAAAAAAAGAAAAAAAAAAAAAAAGAAAATACAAAAAAAAAATGTTTATATTTTGTTGTTTTTTTTGTATTTTATTTTTTTATGGTAAAGAAATGACAATAAAGAATGGAAATAAAAATAAAGTGAAGGATTAGAAAAAAAAAAACAAAAACAAAAAACAAAATCGATGTGATCAGTTTGTAAATTAAACTGAATTGCTTTGCATGTTTCGTATTGTTTTGGTTGCATTTAGTAAAGAGTGCATTTTTTTTTTTTATTAGTTACTGGTTAATTATTACTGAAACTACTTGTTAAATTAAAAAAAAAAAAAATGTAAAACACTAAAATCTGATCAAAATAAAAAATAAACAATTTGATTTTATTATATCATACATTCAATTACCATTATTCTTTTTTTTTTTTTAAAAATTAATACTAAATGCATAACCATTTTTAAGCTTTATTTAAAAATTATACTAATCTAATATATATACAAATATAATTGCATATATTTATATATATATTATATATGTATATAAAATCTAAATAATCAATATTTATGACTAATAATTTTATATGATTATAATAATAGCTTATATTAATTTTAATTAATCTAAATATATATATAATATAGTACAACACACAAAAAAGACACACCTATAATAATCTACATTCACCTAAAATTCTAACAAACCTTTTAAATTTATATATATTATAATATATAAATATAATGTATAGTTTTATTAATTAAATGTTATTTATTATTTTTTTTTTATATCCATTCTAAAATTTAATTTACTCATTTTTTACTAAAATTTGATAATAAAACAAAAAATTTTCAAATAAAAATGATTAATAAAATTTAAAAAAAAAGAAAGACAAAAGTTAATAATAATAAACGTAAATAATAATGATAATAATAATAATAATAAAACACTAAAATGTTAGAAAAAAAAAAAATTAAACTAAAAACTAATGCTGCCTAATTTAATATGATCTAAATTAAACAATGTATACACGTGAGATATATGTATATTTTTCTTCATTTATTTTTTTTTTTGTGATCTGAACACTAATTTGGCACGGTTTTATTTATTATTATTTAATATTTAATAAATTTTCTTTTTTTTTTATAAAACAAATAAATACTCTCTAATACTTGAACAAAAAAAATAAAAAATAAATTTTAATCTAAGTATTGTCATGTTTTTGCCATTATTTGAAAAATACTAATTTTTGAGTAATTAAATTATTTAAAAAATATATTAATTTTTTTATGCTTCACTACTAATAATGCTAATAAATTTTTTAAATTCTTCCTAAAGAATTTTTTTTTTCGTTCTCTAGCCTAACTATGATATGTAAAAAATAGGAAATTAAGAAATAGTATCTTTATTTTCTAAAAAAAAAAAACAAAAAAAAAAAAAATTAAAATATCACATTTTTTATTATTTATTATTTATTTTTAACTAACTACGGAAATTTGTGCATTTTTCTTTTTTTAAAAATCTAATACTAAAATAATGTAAAAATAAATTAAATTTTAAAAATCAAATTTTGTTCCCGTGTTTTTTTTGAATTTTTAAAAAAAAGAAAAGAAAAGATATTAAAAAGAAGAATCAATGTCTGAATTATATCCAGCTATGTATTCAAATAGATATGACGTGGATCCCGCACACAAGACCTTAAAAAGACAAGCACTGACGACTAAAAGGGCCAAACTTCTTTACAGACTTAACCGGAAGACGATCTAAATTAACTACAGAACTCAAAAAACTGATATATATTTCTATTATCAAACTAATTTGGACTTACGGACTTGAATTGTGGGGTACCATACAGACATTCTAATCTAAGCTACTTCGACAGATAGTTTTGATGCTCCTTTCTACGTCTCAAACCTTACGCTCCAACATAATGTGCTCAACATCCCCCTTTCATACAACAACTTGCCCGTGACAAAATATCATAAACTCCATACTACTCTCTCCCTTTGCTCTAATCCCTTTGTACAATCTCTAGCCTCCACTACCATCCCTGACTCATAAAACTGATATATATCTACGCCGTTTGAATCGCGAGTGGCCCCAAGATTTCCTTCGGGACTGATCAATGCTACTGGTATCCCATAGAAAGTGCTACCGCTGGGTAGTTACTCCCCTCCTATCCCTCACTTCCTACAGTTTCTTTCATTTATTCAATATCTTATTTACTTATTGTATATATGTAATACAAATTGTAAATTTCTAAATAAAAAAAAAAAAGAGAAAGTAAAAAATAACAGTAGATATGAAAGTTTTTTCCAGCAGGTTGTTAAAATTTGGAGGAAAAATCTATTTTGAGATAAAATAGCCCAAAAAAGAGGAGATTGAAACTGGAAAGAAGCAAATTATAAAGGTAGTTTATAGAGACTGCAAGAAAATATAGCAGTAGAGTGCCTAGCGTAATATTAACAGCAACTAATAATAATGGAATCTTTCGGAAAAAGACTTGAAGGAGAACAGCAGCATGAACAAAAAAAAAAAACAACCTTATGCTGAACTTAAGGATGAGAATAAATAACTTATACATTTCTGAGGGGAAATTAAAAATTAATTATGTATAAACATCAGAGATATTTTCCGTGATAGCCTGCTTCATTTTGTGGTCATCAATCGGTTTCAGGCATTCACCCATCACCTGATGTTTTGTCAAAACAGTGTGATAACATAGACTTGCATAGGGTAAATTCAGTTAATTTATTGGTTCTTAAAGTGCTTTGTTAAGACCTGACTAGGTTAAGAAGGGGAGTTTCTCTCTATCTGGGTAGGGCCACTAGTTGTGTTTTCACTTTTAAAAAGACTTGTGTCCCCACCTAGGTAGAGAGAAAACTGGTGACCCTAACCAGGTAAAGGAAAAACCCCCTAACTAAAGACCTAGTTAGATCTCAACAAAGCACTCTAAGAACACCAGGTATTGTAGTGGAAGAAAGAAATGCAAAAATAATAGTTTTGCAAAAATAGTTTAGTGAATTTTGACAATATTTAAATGAAGCAGTTTTGGAAAATAAATAGTGAATTTACCTTCAAAAAGAGTGCATTTAGAGTCAGGCACTGAAATATAAGGTCATTGCAATTAAAGAAACAAAGG
>JAAEAF010006282.1:0-12376 GCA_011037195.1 Triatoma infestans | reverse complement strand
TTTGGTAATTTTTTTTTTTTTTTTTTTTTTAGATTTCATTACTACGTGCCATTAAAAACTGATATTATTTATTATACTTTTTTTCGTTTGTAATAATATGAACAACTGTATAGAGTTTACAACGCCCTAAAAGAAAGATCCCCGATTTTAGTTAACAGAAAAATAAATATTCTGCAAAATAATAACGCTCCCGCCCATCGTTCGCATTTGACACCATTAAAATAAGATTTGGAGGGAGCGAGCGTTTTCCCACAACTTGGATATAGCCCTTTGTAACTAATTACTGTCTTTGGCAATCTATGGCTCATTTTCTCGAGGGATGACATTTTCAAAATTATGAAGCAATAAGAAATTTTTTACCTCAAAACCAAAGGGGTCGTACAGCCACCAATTAAAATGTATGTAGAAAGATGGCTGGAAAAATGAATGTTTATAATTTGAAGAGTAAGATCTAAGAACTAGTTACTCTTAAATAAAACTGTTTTTATGGATAAAAACCTTTGTATTTGTATAGTATTCAGGGTTTGTTCTCTCTGAATGGAAGGAAATATTTTCTATTTTCAAGTGAGTTTAGTTTGATAAGTTTCAGTTCTCTAAAAAATTAATCTGGGAGAATTCATAAGTCAACTTCTTGAAAACTAGATCAGTTTACTTACCATCTACACAATCATATGTCAATTCCAAATATTTCATGGTGCCTTTTTCACAAGGATCACCGAATACATTACTGTCGACCTCTATGCGACATTGTCGCCTAAAATCACATCTGAAACAGTATTATATTTTACACGATTTAAATTAAAAATATAGGCTGTATTATCCAATCCAATCCAATCCAAAATTCAATTTCAAGTGAAATCTGAGATGTAATTTTTCATATATCAGATACCAATCTGCTTAAATAACAATTCAAGAAACGATATTTAGCATTAAAAGAAACAAACAAACAAAAAACGCAATAAAATTTGTCATTCTTGTCTAATTTATTATTTTAAATAATAAATAATAGATGAAGGAGCAAGGAAGCTACCTGTTCACAGGCTCAGAAGGCTAATGTAGCCGACGTAAATGATATTCAAGTCAAATTAGTTTACTAGGTGCCAAACTATCCAGCTCTTTCATTTGTATGATGATTAGGAGGGCAAAGCTGGGGGTGTTCTGTAACTTTAGGGGATCCACAATAGACCTCAATTTGTAGGTCGCAGTGGAATGAAGCTCACCCCCCCCGCTTCTATTCTATTCATTTGTATGATGATTAGGAGGGCAAAGCTGGGGGTGTTCTGTAACTTTAGGGGATCCACAATAGACCTCAATTTGTAGGTCGCAGTGGAATGAGGCTCACCCGCCCCGCTTCTATTCTATTCATTTGTATGATGATTAGGAGGGCAAAGCTGGGGGGTTCTGTAAACTTTAGGGGATTCACAAATAGGACACAATTTGTAGGGTCGCAGGTGGAATGAGGGCTCCCCCCCCCCGCTTCTATTCTATTCATTTGTATGATTTAAAATTTTGAAAACGATCATTCCTGTTTACCAAGGAACAAATTTGGGCAAAGTTGGGCATTACTAAAATGAAATAATACTAAATATAACTTACATAAATTTCATTATATTTAAGGTTCCCGATGCTTCACAGGTGTGAACGTCTTTTCCAGGCTGATTGCAGTAATTTCTATTTTTGTTACCCCAAAATGCTGTTACAATATTTATATAACCTTTTTCGCATTTAAGGATAAGTGTTTCCTCTTCACATGCGACATCGTAAAACAATGCTGCGAATAAGAATTAATGTAGTACTTATACCAAGAGACAAACATCCAGAGGGCATCAGAGACATTTTCCGTGATAGCCTGCTTCATTTTGTGGTCATCTTCCCGGTTTCGGGCGTTCGCCCATCATCAGGATGTTTTTGTTGAACAGTATGACTTGCACTGAGCAAATGCAGTTGATACACTCAGAATGTATCTGTATTTGTCAACTCTATTTGGTCTGTGCAAGTCTATGTTATTACACTCTTCAACAAAAACATCCTGATAATGGGCGAACGCCCGAAACAGGTCGATGAGCACAAAATGAAGCACGCTAGCACAGAAAATGTCTCTGATGTTTTCCAACTCGAACCAATCACCACTACATCCAGAGGGGAATTGGGCCAGCTGGAGCATCTTTTATTGCGCATCTTTCATCTCCATCAACAGCAATGTCTACTCGCAACTCCCACCCCTCCTCTACACCCTAACATATGTGCATTACTCCTACTTCTTAGTCTAACGTCCGAAGCTGCCATTTACTAATACGGGAATTCAACTCAGATTTCTCGCAATAATGGCAGTTACCCTAATGTAAAAAAGACCCATATCATTTTGCTTTTCTGGTATTGGAATCCAGTCGACCGTCAGAATCTGGTTGTTCAAGTTTGTATAAAGATGCTGACTACAAGTTTCATCACAAAGTATAAGAGAAACATTAAAAGGGAAGTCAAAGTTTCTGTAGAACAGACTCTGATGATGGAATACTAGAAACCAATCAAAATTAAGAAAAAGAAGCATGGAATATCACTCGGATAATGTACAATATTGTAGCTATTTATATGGAATTTAAGTTTTAATATCAGATTTTCCTTTATTCTAGTCTTAATCGGAGTATTGTTATTATATGAACATAAAATTACTTTAATCATCTAGAAACTAAACATTGGTACATTGGTAATAAATCTGATGTGAAACACTCACACAACTTTCTCTGACTGCAGTTTATACAACTTTAATTGACAAATTTTCTAGTTAGTATATCAAATTCAATGAAATCCTTCTGTGTTTTTATGGATGAAATCGCGAATACTGAAAAGCTGTTAAGTTACCAGAAATCAAGTTACCAAGTTTAAAAGCCCGGCAATTTCAAGGCTTCAGTCTCTGCAAACAGCTTTCAAGAGCTTACCAACTAGGATGCTGTTTATTTTACATAGCCAAGAGTGTATCTCTTTCTTTGAAACTTGATTTCAAATTTGTAATCTCGGTTCTTAGTTGTATACGCATTCTTTCTTATAAATTTAATCGCATTATAGATACAGCTCAAAGACTAAGAGATGGCAGGTGATAAGGCCCGTTAAACTAAACTGAACTTGTATGTTTGTCTATTTAACTCATTCGTTGTTCCCTCGTCCAAGCGTAAACTTGGAGAAGATATCCAAGTTCTGCATTCAAAGATATCAGATAAAATTCAGAAATAAAAGTTAAAGCTCCATTATATGTGTAGTTCATGTAATAAGTTTAAAGAAAATCGATCCAGCCGTTTCGAGTAAATTACGAAAAACTGATAAACCATTCAGTAAAGTCGTACTGTCCATAGTTGCTTATGCGCATTAAAAAAAGAAAAGTTGCCAATACTCCCTACCTATGTCACAATCAAGTTACCCCTACTATTTGGAGATTCAGAGTACCCATGGAAAACTTTCTCTACGCATTTTAATCTCGTTAAAGCCAGTTCCCTTTCATTTCGAATTCTTCAGAACTATTTCTCATGCGTCAGTGGCCTCATGACTTGTTCAAATATCTACAGTACTTTTATTGAGAATTACTTTTTGGGATAGCTTCTCAATTTTTAGACTTCTTCTCTCTGTCAATCATATTACTTGCAGTAAAAAAACTTTTTTATGATAGTATTGACAATAGGACATTTTTATTATTGAATGGAAAGTGATTTAGTTTTTTATTAAGCAAGTAATAATTTTAAAGTTATGACCATACTTAAAATTTTAATTTAGCATCAAGGTGACCTTGTCGAATAACATCACCATTTAATGAGCCGATTGTATAATGAACGGGTTCGCATCAAACCCGGACGCACGGTAACAAGGAATTGGAACAGACGTACACGGTGAAATGGTCAAAGATCTTTTCCAGTCCTGCCAACATTTTTTTATTAAAAGCAGTCTCGCAACTGTTGTTGGAGCGAAGATCCAAATTACTTTATGTTGTATTGAATTTTATAGTAATTCTAGTTTTCAACTGCAATATATCAGTTGTTTGTATTGAATTTATTGACCCTTCTTGGGATTGAATTATGCCATATTTTTATAGTTCATTCTTATGGGCGTTTTTGAAAACCTGAGAACTGGCCAAAAAATGTATTTTTTCGGGAAATGTTTCAAATAAAGTTTTAGGTTTATATGTATCTGTCTTTCATTTAGTAATCCAATTTAAAATGTAAAGAAAATCGTGAAAGCTGTCACATTATGGGTAACCGATTGTAACGCGTTAAAGAATTTAAACTTTTGACTGACAAAACGCGAAGAGCGAGAGCCCCCCCCCCCCGATACGGAGGGAAAGCACAAACACTAAGCGCATTTTATATATAATTGTACCAACAGGAATAGAGAAAGTTGTGTGGCTTTTTCATACAAGTTAATTTTTTTTAAACTCAGGTAAAATATTCTTTAATTTGATAAGGTTGTTTAATAGGTACTTACATTTCTGACACAGGTAATCTACCTCAAGATATTTAAACGAACCAGGACAAGGATCTCCTCCAAGGACCTCATTATCAGCATAAAAGCTGCATTTGTTCAAAAAGTCGCATCTAAAATGTATAGGATTAAAACTTTACTTTGTAAAAAAATTACGACAGAACAATATGTTTCCAATTAAGAGAAGTAATTTTATCAAGTATTACAATATCATAAGTTAAGCCATAAATTAAGTTTATTAAATATTTGATTAACTCGCTCGGGGTAGCTGTTGTGTGCAGGGCATCAAGACCCTCCAAGGTCCTGTAAACGGTACTTCCTCTGAGCTGAACAAATTGTTTGAATTCACACTGCTAATCGGTTTAAGTGGTATCGATTAAGAAAGGAAGAAATATTACATTAAGTGATTAAGTGCTAATGAAATATTTTTAGGTCGTATTTAACAAATAAAAAAAAAAAAAAATGATACAAACTTAGTCATGATATCAAACGCTGTTTTTGAATGGCACTTGAGGCTTTTATAGATTGAGATATCTCTGGGACATACTAATGCTTTTTTTCTTCCATAAAAAACATTTACTAACAGAAGTGTTGAATCTTTAGGGCATTCGATTGTAAGTTCACTATGTTGACAAGCAAGTAATGACTTAATATTATCTGCAAATCAATTGTACCAATAAATAGATAAATCTTTCCAAGAATTTTTTGATAAATCATTCCAAGAATTGTTTGAATATATTATAAAATTCTACTTTACTATTTCTCAAACACCTGTACGACACTTCCAAGTATTTTAAGTAGCCCACACAAGGATCACCAAACAGATCATTAAGAGCAGAAAGTTGACAATACTGCCTTAGATTACACCTGAAACAATTTTATTACTGCATTCATATTTTGGTTATTTACTTATTTATTAAATTACATAGACAGAGAAATACTATTTAGGTTATTGTTTATGTTTGCAACTTTCAGTTTTTAATGAAATTCATCAGGCAAGTTCTTATGATCACATTACTTGCTCTTTACAATGTCAAGGGTATTTTTTGCTTCACAGTCATCAATTTCTTTCCCAGGTTCATAGCAGTATTTATAGTTCTTTTTACCAAAGAATGCTGCTAAAACATCTATGGTATAGCCACTAGGGCAACTAAGTTCCATTTTCTCATTTTCACATACTAGTTCATATTCTACTTTTCCTGGAAAAACGAAAAATAGTGCTTCTAAATCGTATGTAAAGCAATGCGATATAAACATAAATAAATCAACGTTGTATTATTTTCTAGTACGGAAGTGTCGTTTTTTTAAGTAATCTCGAGAAAAATATGTATACTATAAAAAGGAAGAGCTATTATAAAGTATGATAAGGATTTATTTTATTTATTACCTGCACTGGCACCAGTTTGTAGGAAGATAACCATCATAAGAAGACCCTTAATGTACATTTTTTGTGTAAAAATTTTGAAGATACGGGAAATCCGCTGGTCTACTGTGTTCGATCACTTCTAACCTCTGGACAAATATCTGCGTATTTATAGCTCTGGAAAGACGAGAATGGGAAATTTCATGGAATGACTTCTATCATTAGTGTCGATCTTATTGAATTAATAATCTTATATTAATTAACTAAAACAGTCTGGTGTGGAACACGCTCTCGACTATCTGTTGCGGCAGTTGTTAATACAATGCTTCTAAAATTGACAAATATTCTTTGCGGTGGGGATAGATGTGCCCACCGAGTAGTTGAATGATTTCATCATAATCCACTAGACAGCATCAATAATATTGAACAAACACAATAACATTTGGAATTTAATGGCCAGATTCCATAGACCTCTATTAAATAATTTTTCTCCTAAAAATGCTATAAACAAAAGCGTAGACGTTTATATGTGTAAATATTGAACTAAGTTTAAAGAGAATCGTTGGCGCCATTTTCGAGAAAATCACGAAAAATTGAAAAAAAAAACCTGTAGAAAAGTTGCATTTCGTTGATAGACTTAGCCTTTCTTATCATAGCAGAATATTAAAATGCACTACAAAATATGTCCATCTAACGCTCGATACAAATGTCGCAATAAACGATATGTAACTGCACGACAAATTCAATGTTTCTAATGACAAGTGATATTGAAGCAATTCATATTATGAAAGAAAAAACATTAAGTGATAATGAGATATTTTTAGGCCCTTTCAACATGGTTCGAGCCATGTTACAAACAAACTACACATTCATCACCAGTAACAGATATATTGTCCGCATAGAAAAACAGCTTTTACTTTTTCTTTGTTTTTCTCAGGTTTAACTGCACTTTGTAGGCATGATTACCCAGTAAACAATATAGCGATCCGTTGGCTGGTCTTTTTTTTTTTTTTTAGCGCATCGACTGCGTTGGCACCAGGTCTTTATAGTTTCTCTCTCTTGTTCTCATTCGGCGAAAAAGAAACACTCCAAAATTTGTGTTTTAAAAAATGAAGTACATTAAAAACTGTCATTTTTATAATAAATGATAATTTAAATAATATCAATCACTGGCAAATAAAACTGCTGTAGGGGAAGAAGCAAATGGAAAAATTGAAATAATTTTGGAAAAATATCTTAGTGAATTTTAATTCAAAATAAAGGTATATTAGTGCTGTTAGGGACTATCCAGGCATAAGACAACGTTACAAGTGAGGTCGGAGAACTTAGCCACTCTTTGTCTTTTACCCTTTCTAGAAATCATACATTAAGGGCAATTTTGGCTACCAACGAGAGCATTCGTTCACCATTCTATTTGAGACATTCAACCAGCATTCATTCGTGAGAGAAAATCAGTGCTCGTTATAATGAGTTTAATATTTGATTTTAAATCAATCAATTGAATAAATTTATATATATATATACGCATATTAATTGATATTGAAAAGTATTTTAATTTCTTTAGAGATAATACGAGTATTTATTAATTTTAATCTAGAGGTGACTTCTACTTATTTCTAATACTTTTCTCTTCTCTCTTAAACATATTCACACACAAGGTCCTTTCAACATAGTTCGAGTCACACTACAAACAAACTACATATTCATCACCAATAACACATACACTGGTGCGTGCGATTTGGAATATTATCAACCAAGTACGTACAAGGTTCAATTAACTAGTTAAAATCAATTTTTCCTCAGATAATTTGATCGTTTTTTTTCATTTATTTTTTCAGTTGAAATATCTTAAATTTCCATTGAATCTTTTAATAGAATATCATTTTAACATTTTTGTATTTGTTTCTTAATAGTGTTATGATTTGTGGTGGAGACAGTGGTAAATAAAACAGAATTTAACATTGACAAAAAACAATAACAATTTATTGAGGTGAATTAAAAAATCAATAAAGATACATGCAAGTACAGAATATAATAATGGGGAACTGGTATGTGCCCTCTTCACAAGAACAAATATAACTGACTTTCTCATTTTAAAGGTTTGATTTGAATTTCTTCTTTACTTGCATTATAGAAATATAAACGTATTGAACTTATTTATTTATTTAATACTAAATCAGATAATGATTGTATTACATTATCCTTCCCTTCAAAAAAAAAAAAAAATAAATAAATAAATAAATAAATAAATATATATATATTTTTAATTATATATTCTAATAATGTGGCAATAGTGCATTCATTATTGGCCTTCCAAACATTCGAAATAATGTTTTTTAATAATCCTTAGCGCTACATAATGATATCAAAGTTAGCACTGAAGTATCAAACAGCACTTATAGTTTCATTATAGTCGTTGCAACTCCATAGAAAACCAAACATATCCTCCATTGCCAATAAATAAAATTAATATTTCGGCCGGTGCAAAAGATCTGGGTTTCAAACTTCCGTAACCATGATTTATAAAACAAATTATAATCCTTTCTTTTATTCAGGAACATCTTCAGCTGTATATGATGTTAATACCTTGTCAAAGATTACTAGTCGAATCGGGTATATTTCGCAGGATTCTTAAATACAACTGAGGGACCGTTTGTTTCCCCTCTCATTCTTGAACATCTGGTTTCTGTTATTCCTGCTAAAGAAAATTGAATTCCTTGCCCAGGTAAAAGTACGTTTGTACTTTCTAGATTTTTTTTTTTTGATTGGCATGTTTATAATCCTTGATACCCAAGTCAAAAATTTTGTTTTTGAAACAGTAGAAAGATGCGCAAAGCAGAAACAGACCTGCATTGACTATAGCACAGCAAACTGTTAGAATATGTAAAACATTTTAATACCACAAAACCTAACATTTTTGTCTTTTCCAACACACTAAACAACAAAGGAATATAAGATTCAAATATAATTCCTATACATGTACTTAAAAAAAATAATAATACAGAACATTGTATGCCCCGTAGGGGGAAGTGACTAGCCACTTCTTCAGGGATCTAGGCGTCCATGCGGGTATCCCAGCCTAACAATATACATACATACATACATACATACTGACACCCTTGACACAACACCCTCACATAGGACCTGCAGAGGTAGTTGATGTGTGCAACTACTTGGGTATAGCGCACCCACAGGTAAACTGAGCTCCCCACCACACACAATCACTCTCACCTGAACACTCGACACTGTACAGACGATCACACACACATACACATACTGCATGAACAAGGACACGCACTCGTTTAGAGCTCGGACTATAAATACCTCTCCCACGTGCTTGCCGGCACGAGGCTTTGGGGCTAGGGTGGAAAAGAGGATCCTGGGCATTGAGGGAGACGACGATCTGCGAGCGTCCGATCCCAACACATGTCTTTGGGCTTGGCTTCACCCGAGAGCTCTACCTGGAGGACAGCCCGACTCCAGGAAGGCTAGGGAATTCCGCCTCAGGTGGGTTCCTAGGGTTAGGAAGGGGGCCATGGGGGCACGGGTCGATACTTCGTATCGGAACGTTGTCTTCCGTGGCACCTGACTATATCGGGGTACGATCGTCCACCCGGATAGTAACCGAGTCCATTAGAGCGTCCGCGGAGGCGGGACTACGCACCTCGAAGAATATTTATTGATTACCATGGAAAATAAATAAATCTTTCTGGGCATAGCCCAACCTTTTTTCCTACCCCAATATCCCACCTATTCCTAATCCAACCCTCCAACCTAGTCCTATACCTAACAATCCTTTCCCTTCTTCTGAACCCCTTCTCCTTGTAGAGATTCCTCACTCTACAGCAACTCCTACCCCTTCGACTGATCTTGTAGGCAAAAGAAAAGGCATGGAAAAGGACAACACGACTGGAAAAACACTAACTGGGCTGCACTTTACGCTGCAACCCTATAGCCTCTCTTCACCGCCAAGGAAGAAAGCCAGGGGCGGCAACCAAGTAACTGAGAAAATTGAGAAGTTTTTAGGCTTGAAAGAAGATAATTAGGGAAGGTTCTTCGTTGTAAAAAAGAAGGATGGCACAAATGAGTGTTCCTTCAAATTGTACCAATACATAAAAACGTCCATAGGTAAACCAAAAACCACGGATCTATTTGATCGAAGCAAGAAACCGCGCTCAGGCAGAAATTATCCTGAAGTTACAAAAGTATATGGATGCTGAATTGGAAGCATGTCCCCACACGTGAGGAAAGAAAATTGCAATGCCATCCTTTTCCTTATACCCTAGGAGCTGTATATTGTCCCCCAAACAAAACCATCAGCTATACCCAGTTTACTACACTCTTCCAGTCGCTCAATCCTAACTTCATTTGAGGTGGCGGCTATAACGCAAAACACCCCTACTAAGGTAGTCGAGTCTCCAACCTCCGCGGACGTCTCTTACCCGATGTCCTATCTTTAAACAATTACGCCTTTCTTTCTCCCTCACATCCAACACACTGGCCTTCTTTCTTATCTAAACGCCCTGAACTTCTCTACTTCTTCATTTGCAACAACATCTCTACATTGCACACCAATACATTTACCTTGAATGACCTTTCTTCTGACAACAGCCCTGTCTTACTTGTGTTAGATCTCTCCCCTATACCAAAACCTCTGGAACCCACCCTTATTACCGGTCCTGTCGATTGGGATCTATTCAGAATGACGCTTGAACAGAAACTGGACTTAAAAGTGCCTATAATGACTTCCCAACAGCTAGACCATTTTGTACACGACCTAACTAACTCAATATAACAAAGAATTTGGACGGCAACTACAAAAACGAATATATAAACCCATTGCCTATAATCTTCCTAAACACATACGCACGCTCATCACACGCAAAAGACAAACACGAGCCAAATGGCAACGAACAAGACAGTGATCCTTCAAACAAAATACTGTTCAGCAAACTAGCCCGCCAGCTGAAAAAGGAAATATACGAAAATTACAATACTAACTACACCACATATACTGAAATATTAACAAATAAGGATAATTCTTTATGGACTGCCACAAAACATTTACTAAATTACAAACATACATCCTCTCCTCTTGATAACGGCGTATGGGCCAAATCTGACGAAGAAAAAGCCAGTCTCTTTGCTACACACCTCGCCTCAGTATTCACTTCATATCAAGACCTACAAGATGCACAAAACAGCGAAGACGTGATTGTGCACCGCCTAAACCATTCACACCGTCTGAAATTCTAAACGAAATTAGAAAACTTCCTAAAAAAAAAAAGAGGTTCTGTATATAACCTGATAACTTCTCAAATTCTTTTTCAGCTTCCTAAAAAAGCCCTTCAATTTCTCACATACATCTTCAATGCAGTCCTCAGAACTACTCACTTCCCAATACTGTGGAAATTTTCTACAATTCGAATGATTCTCAAACCAAAAAAACCCACACTTTCCGTCGTCCTATCGTCCCATTAGCCATTTTCCTATCCTCGGAAAAATCCTAGAAAAACTGTTAATTACACGCCTCTATTCAATCACAGAAACCCTCAAAATTTTACCTAACCATCAATTTGGTTGATATTCCCACTCACCCAAATACTTCAGTATTCACTTTCGCTGACGGCAATCTCGTCACCTAACTCCGATCCTGTTATTGCTACCCGTTCGCTGCAATCTCATCTTACACTACTTGAAACCTGGTTTAGAAAATGGAAAATCAAAGTAAATACATATAAATACAAGTACATTAGTTTCACCGTAAATCATAAAACTCTCCCTCCTATCTATCTAAATGGAACACCCATCCCAACTGCTGATCATATGCGTTATCTTGGACTGTACCTAGACAAGAGACTACATGGAATCCTCACACACGACTCAAACGCTGCGACCTCATCGTTTTCGGCTCTTCCATAGACTTCTCGGTAATCGATCTAAATTATCTCTTTCGAATAAAACACTATTATACACATCCTTACTAAGACCTCAATGGACATATGGACTAGAACTGCACGGGACGGCAAAAGTGTTCCAACTTGAACCGAATCCAAACCCTTCAATCAAACATCCTCCGACATATCACAGGTTGTCCTTATTATCTCACCTTACACACTGACCTCAAATTCCCTTCGTCTCATCTATCTACAACAGATTTCATTCAACAATTCAATCTCACTCTTACCCTCTAGCCAAGGCACTTTCATCTCAAACCCTCCCAAGAAACACACAACGACGCTTGAATCGTCGATGGCCCCGCGATCTCATAATTACTTATTGGTATTCATCACTGGATGGTACCATTCAAGACCATCAAGCCATATTTTCTTTGTATAGCACTTTACTTATTGTATCTGAATATGCAGTTGTAAATTTCAAATAAATATACATAAAAAGACCACAAGGTGAATTAAAGTAAGTTACATTCAATTTTGTATTACTTATCAAACAGGTTTGCCATAATAAAAGAGTAATTGTTATAATAAAAATAGCAACTAAAGATACTTTTATGTGTGAAGCTATAAGAGAGTTTTATGATGAGAAAAA
>JAAEAF010006281.1:0-83493 GCA_011037195.1 Triatoma infestans | reverse complement strand
ATATATAATAGAAAAATTAAAATATTGACCTTTTCTAACTTTAAAAGGGGTAAAATGAATTTTTTTTTTTTTTAATACGTGCAAACACCTTTGACACTCTAAATCTTTCAACAGTCATGTAAATTAATAGATTTAATTGTATGTGGCATTTATAAAGCTATAAAGAAATTTTATAATTAGTAATTTTTCATATTTAATTTATTTCAATATAAATAATAAAAAATTTTGGCACTTAAACTTGGAGATCAAGGTTTCTTTGCACGCGGGGAATTAACGTGCTGTATAGTTTGAACTGTAATTTGTTATTTTGGTTAGTTCAGAATTGATTACAGCGGCTATTAAATACTGAAACATTCTACACGGCTTTATCTTACTGTAATTCTTATACATTTAAATGTATTTTCTTCCAACATTACGTAGGGTAAAGGAAATGCTATAGAACTTTTTTAGCAACCATTTTTGTAGAAAAATTTTTCCAAATGAAAAGTGATAAACCTTGTAACATGGTGGACCAGCGAATATGAACCGGCTACTTTTTCTCAAAGACTATAATTTCTAGAACACAAGAATTTAAAAAAATACGGTTTCACATGCTTTTAATTCTTATTCCGACCGGGAAACCCTTTTGTAAGGTTAAGTGAACCAGTCTTTTCCCATGAAGAGCTTAGTAATCAGGAGAAAACTAGCTAAAAGAGCGTTGCATCTAAAAGAAGGTGGATTTTAGAACGTACCCGTGCTTACAGATTTATACTTTGTGAGGAGATGGAGAATAGGTGCAATCCATTACACTTTTTAGTTGAACTGCGATATTATTACTCGGCAAAGGTTTAGAAGCCGCCTGGGTATCGGACGTGTTATACATTCCCTAGAACTAAGTAAAGAAGTTTCTGTATGTAATCTTCAAGGACACAGTCCACCATGTTCCCCGATAAAAAAAAGAATTACTTTACTTTAAGAAATATAAATTCAAGGTCAAGAAATTTTTATGTGCTCTGAGAAGCGAGCTAAGTAGAGTATTTCCATAAGGTGCAGAGGGATTAACATAAACTTTCTCATCAAAATTAAACATTTTGTTACATAAAAGACCCTCCCCCCCAAAAAATTCAATTTGATTGAAAAAATTGTTTAACTTCTTGATGCTTCAAACTACCATTTGCAAAAAAGCCAGCCAGAGCTGTCTTTTCAAATTTAACATGGCCTCTATTTGATGGAGCTTTATAAAAGTTCCTGCATCCTCTCTTCCCTTTCCCTGCAAAGTTAAGGAATCTTGATAGCTACAGATCTTGTTCTCACTATTTCTGCCATATAAATCTCTGAAACAATTTTGTCTTAAATGTCTCTGCGAATGTTATGTTGTTCTGGTGGTGCTTTCTAGTGATGTGTTTTCAGAACTGAAGAATACAGAAATATAAGCCTAAATCCTACGTATAATTTTATTTTATTCCCTTTGATGATATTTTACATGATAAGTAGCACTCCTTTTCTCATTATTGCCAATGTTCTTTTAGCGCGACAAGGAAATCGTACATACTCAGACAGTTCGGTTGAAAACTTTTGCATGTTTTTACTGTATTTGTTGCAGCTAAAGAGTAAATTTCGTATTATTTACGATATATGTTTTATAAATGTGCGGTTCAGTGAGGTTATGGTTAAAAATCTCAGCCTCATTATCGTATAGAAAAATGTCTTTTATACGATATCTCACACTACTCAACACTTCAAACCAAGGTTTACAAGGAATTCGAGGCTGAAGATCAGAATAAGATTTGCCTAACTTTTCTTTTTCGTATTAGCCCTGCCATAATTCTAAATACCGACTCTTCAGAGCATTCCTGAAATCTCCAAAATCTCCCAAACTGCTACCGAAATTTCTTCGGCTAATTGAACAGCACCTTTTGCCTGGGTATCAACATATGCATTCCCTCGTTAACAATGAGATGTTTGTATGGCAGTGGCCAGATATTGCTGCCGAGGCTTTTTCTTAAAATGGTATTCAAACATTTCAAATAATGGCACAAAATGGTACAAACATCTCATTCTAATTTTAAGGCCTGACGATTTGAATACCATTCCCTTGTTTAATTTGATTAAAGCAAAAGTTTAATCTGATTGGAAAAAGATTTAATTTGACCAAAAAATATTCTATTGTATGTGTTATATCGACACTGTGTGCTATTGATTTCAAAGAAGATTTAATCTGGTATTATGAATTGTTAATGTAAGTAACTTCTTTTCGCAAAAAAAGTTACATATAAAGTGACATTTTCAAGAGAAATTTGTAAGTTATATAAGCATTTGAAGTTTATTTACGTTCTTTAAATGTAACATGAACTTTATACATTTTT
This sequence comes from Triatoma infestans, assembly GCA_011037195.1. NCBI lineage: Eukaryota > Metazoa > Arthropoda > Insecta > Hemiptera > Reduviidae > Triatoma > Triatoma infestans. The sequence goes on along the minus strand of JAAEAF010006281.1, from coordinate 81,148 downwards.
TTTAAAATGTTATTTATAACTTCTCGTATTTGTTTATAATGAGAAATGTCCATTTTTGTCCACAAATTTTGCAAAGAAGGTAAACATTTCTGCCAAAAATCTTATTAAGTTCCAAAAAAAAAATTGAGTATGTATTTGAAATATTTCTGTATTGCATAATAATTTCTTATCCCAGAAATTTAGATTATTGAGAATTCTTAATAGTTACCCTAATCAAACGGAGCTCAATTTAAATGGACACGCAAACTTAATGGTTTTAAATTATAGTTTTTTGTCAAATAGTATATTTTTTAAAAAAAACACACACAATATCTGCAAATTCACTTTATATTCTTACTTGGAAATATTGACGCTAGGTTAAACATACTCTGAGAAAATTGTACTCGCAAAAAACACAAAAAACATACTTGAAAAAATACAAACTGCTTCTATTGAATATTATGGAGATTTGGCTTCTGTGGTTTGGAGCCCGTGGAACAATCCCCCGATACACCGGAAAATACTTGGAGGATATTGGAATGAAAGCAAAATTGGAACAATCGCTCCTATCGCAAAATATATTATTGGATTCGCTAGGTATTATCCAGCATCATATATATGGGACTTAACGTCCAATTCGCCTCCTCTCTACCTTCCAAAAGATATTGACTATCCTGTCTGTCTATAATCTTAATTAGTTCTTGCAGTTTTTATGGACGAAGACTTAGTCATACTCTTATTTGACGTAAATATGTACAATCATATGCTTTATCTTTTTTGTTTTGTGATATTTTTTAATCTTGTAACCGACAAAGAGTTTATTCATTGTTTTTTTAATTCTGTTTCTACCAGTATCGTACCTGTAGTTGCATTGATTTTATTTATGATCGTTGATTATTAAGGACAATTATATACAATTACATATCTATCAAGATTGATCGGTATGCTGTGTTTTCAGCAACCTAAGTTAAGGTAGCATCATTTATTTATATTTGTACTTGTAAATATTTATAAATAAATTGTTTCTCTCTCTATTTTTTTTTTTCTCTATTATTATTATTATAATATTCATTAGAAGCATTTTGGTGGTAGAATCGTATATTGTACTGAAGTGATAGTTTAGAAGAAAAGCTTACTATGTTTGTTCCACCATATGAAAAATGTTTCAAATAAGAGAATTAGGCATTATTGTGTCTTGTACATGAAGTTTAAAGAAATTCGTTGAGCCATTTTGCGAACAAATTGAATAAACCATTCAGTAATGACGCACTTCCGGATGGCCATAACCTTATCGTCGTATACGATTGTGTGGTACCTAAAGGAATATCAAGTGTAAGCTTCCGGCAATTTTTCGTTTTTTAGATATTTTGTTCACACACAAACAAACATACAGACCATTCGCCAAAAAACATTTTTCCGACCTCAGAAAGCCTCAAAACATTTTCCCGACCTCAGAGAGCCTCAAAACATGTATTTCCGGTTGAAAATTTGACATGATCGCAATGCTTTCTCCTGCTACAGGCGTAAGAGAAAGTAAAAATAGTGTGAGCGTGTCACACCAGACTTTTTGTTTTGTTTTAATATACAACGGTGGCCACAATTGTAATGCTATTTAAAGTTTGAAATACAGAGATCTTCAAAGACGACTTCTCGTTTGATTTGAACGAATCGGTTACAAGAAACAATGAAAAAAACTTGCTCGCTGAAACATTCAAACTCATAGACCATTATTTCAATAACTGTCTTGCTTACTAATGACAGTACTTAGTCTAATTCATTATTAAATAATATCAAACTTTCTTGGAGATAACAATAATAATAACAGTTAAATCGATTTGAAAACATATTGTTCGATTTTAAAGAATATGATGTTATGCCAATCCATCTTCATTATATATATATGTCCGCTAGATTATGGCATCAAAATATTGCATATAATCGATTTCAATTCGGATTATCAAAGCAGAAAATATTCATTATAATCATTTAACATGTTTATAAGAATGCATATGTGAATTTTTTGTATATATGTGTTTGTTATTGACAACTTGACAGAAATGTGTTAATATGGTGGATAAATGTATTGTTGAGTATTGTTATGTATTGTTTGATCATATTTCCATTTTGTTACGTTTATTTTAACGAAAAAATTTCTATATAAATCGACTTTCAATATTTTGACGGATAAACTCGTATAAATTGAACTATAAATGAAATGATTTCTCCATGAAATTTCTAGTTTCTGTTAGTTCTGAGGCGGAAGTATGTACACGAAATTGAATTACATGCGATTTAAAGATTCCAGATTATGTAAAAGAATATTTTTTTTTTGAGGTTTGATAGTTTGTGTACTTGATGTATTGCGCCTTTAAAAAAAACAAAAAAAAAAACGAAACATTCCCAGTATAGCGCAGGGTACGTAAGTCCGGGGATAGCGCCCGGAGCCTACTCAGTGCACTACCGGCCTCGCAGTCTCTCGCTACAGGCAACACTGTCCATCATTCAAGAGTGAGTTAAGAGGCTCCTAAGAAGAAAAAATCTATTATTATTACCAACCTCGGGTGGGCTATATCCCGGCACTGCAGCCAACAGAGGCTTATTGTGCCACCCCCGATAGTTCCTAGTAGACAAACCCTCCCTCCTTAAGAAGTTTGAGGGCCTTCACTACCAGGTCATTTTGAGCTACTATCTCCTCAGGTCGCAAAGTACCAAAGTTTTCATACCTCAATTTAATTATTGCAACGCAATCAAACAACAGGTGGGAGGCCGTTTCCTCTTCTTCCTGACATAATCTGCACAAGGGTTCCGCTCGAATGAGCCCTACCTTGTACAGATGTTTCCTGAACCTACCATTACCCGTAAATAGTCTCGTCACCAGAGAAATCTGGCTCCTACTCAGACTAAGAGTCATTTGGGTCCTTCGTTTACACAGTCCTGGCATCATCCTTTTATTGTGTATAACACCCGGGCTCCCCCTCCAGAGCTCTTCATGCTTAATGCGACGCCACTCTCTAATCGCTGCACGAATTGCTCCGCCAGTAATCCCCAGGACCCCGTTCCTGGCCAGTTGATCAGCTGTCTCATTAGCCTCAATCCCTACATGTCCAGGCACCCATAGCAAGCTGTACCTTGTTGTGCCTGGAGAGTCTCACCAATGCCTCACGACAATCTTTCACTAGGGATGAGGTAGTTCTAAGTCTCTAGGGCTTTCAGTGCGGCCTGACTGTCCGAGCAAATGCGTATGACCTTGCCTCTTGGGGCTCTACGCAGGTTCTCCTCGGCACAGACCTTAATGGCAAAAACTTCGGCCTGGAATATAGTGGAATACCTGCCCAAGCCTCTCAATGAGTACCTGCGGGCTCATTCCATACACTCCTGCTCCAGTTCCGCAATCCATCCTAGAACCGTCTGTAAACCACAGAGGTCCTGCTTGGTAGCGTTTTCCCATCCCTTGGACCATTCCGCCCTAGAGCCTAGGAACACCCGAAAAGGAATCTCGAAGTTGTAGGTTGGACAAATGCTAGCCTGGGCCATGTCTATCACAGGGCTTGGGTTGACCTTTAGCAATATATCCATGTGTTTGGCTAAGGAGCCACACTGCCTCCAAAGACCATTAGAAAAAATCTAAGGAGCAGCACTAGACTCGAATCCTGGAACTCCGCAACACGCTACCACTGAGCTAAGCCTTTACCTCTAGCACCTGTATGATAATAATACACATTAGAAGCATCGATAACTTTGCACAATAGGTTTTGGAGATTTTATTTCGAATATTTTTAGAAAAAAAAATTGATTCTAGATAAGTTTGTGGCGCCAAATTTCAAATATAATGTGTTGTTGGTTCTATGTAATTGGTGCGCTCTTCACATCCCTACCGGAGCTGCTAAGTTGGTACTTGTCTCTCCACAAGATCTTTGTGTTTATGTGAGGCCAAATGAGCAAAATTTGTAGTTAAAAGAAAATTTGTCGTTTTATATATAATTTTATTAACAAGAAGCAAGAAATTTTATTAACACGTAAGAAGGTTTTACCTTAGATTTTTTTTTTTTTTTTTTTTTTGAGGTAGCTATATAGGCATAGACAGGGCAGAGTTTGTTCTCTCTGCGTATAGTTAAATAATAATAAATTTAAAAATGAAAAATATTACTAGTAAAAGCGTAAAAATGATAATAATTATACATATGGCTTTAGGGAAATGGCGATTGTCTTAATGGCGGAGCTCGTAAATAAATTTTTTAAAAAATAAAATAAATAATAAATTAAAAAACCAAATAAAAAAAAAAAGTAAATTTCAAAATAAATAAAAAAATAGTTGTTACCAATTACAACATCAACAGTAAACAACAAGTCAGCAACAGGTTGTTATGATATTGTGTATGTGTGTGTGTGTGTCCGTATATCTGTGTGCAGGGTTACCTTGACCTGAGAACACTTTAAATACATGTAAAATAAAAACATATATATATATATTTATTTATTTTATTGAACTGTATTTTGTATTACATTTATTGTTCTACAATATTTTGTATATACCTATTTACTATTTATTATGTAAAAGATTATTGTAATAATTTAACAGTTTCTTTCATTTATTTTATATACTTATCGACATTTTTTTTCTTTCACACACGTTTTACGTATATTAGAATTCTTTTTTCCCTCCCCTTTCTCTTACTGTTTACAAGCGGAAGTGAGACGATCTTTTTTTAAAAAAACATCAAAATGGAATTTACATACATGTTTTGAGAACTATATGACTACGAAACAAGCACATGATTTTTTTTCTCTCATTCCACTTATTACTTTTAATATTGAAATATTTCGCCAAATTTGACACGATTGCAATAATTTATCTCACAAGCAGTAACAGATGTAATGGAAATTACAAATATTTGATTTACGCAAAAAATAAAAAAGCTTGCAGAATTTATCGGCAACAATTCCTAGAAATTTAATAAAATTTCCCCACTTTGTCACAATTTTTTTTTATTTATTCATTATTTAAAGTAAAAGTAGGAACGTCCACAGAAATGGCAGGCCTTGCCTTTTTACATATACAATGTCATGGCCATCTGTATGACTCATATCTAAGGTTCTTTTCTCTCTGAGTCTCTCTCTCTTTAATAAAACTGGGTTGGTAGCATTGTATTTTTTCCCCTTTTTTAAATAATGATTACTAATAGAACATAATGTATTCATTGCTTTATTTTTATCGAAGCATCAATATGGAATCTTTAATTTATTCTCTTTTTCTTTCTTCACTTACTGCTGACAGTGGAAGTATTCGATCGGGTCAAATTTTCGAAATTTACTTTCCCACCGGAAATACATGTTTGAAATTCTCTGTATGTAAAAAAAAATGTATTTAGCGCATGTCTTTCCATCTCCAAAGCGCCATCAGTCACTCAGTCGCCGTCAATCAGTTTTTCGCTATTTTTTGTTTTTTCGATCTTTTCTTTGAAATATTTTGCCGGAAAAATGATTGTTAGTGGGGGGATTCCTTGATATTAGATTTACTCCTTTGAACAAAAACTCTAGAGTTATGTTATATAATCACTTCAGGAAAATCTTGTATTCTAAAAAACCAACAATTTTTCCATACATTTAAAGTAATATTAATGGCCAACTGACCGCCTTGTAAAAATATCAAATTTAAAAGGTAATTTGCCAATTGGAACTATGAATTGCAATCATATGAAAATTTCACATGATCATTAACTACTATGAAAGAAACTATTTCTTCCTTTTAGAGTTTGCTGTGGTTTGTAAACCTTGAATAAGAAAAAGATAATGGATAGCATTGCGTTAAGACGGGGAGTACATAATCCCAAAGTTGTCATCTTCTGTCAGTCAGGCTGCTCTACTATGCCTTTAGTTCCCATCAATTGAAGACTAGTATAGATTCGCCTGGACATCCTCACGAAAATTAGTCCGGAACAACAAAGGCAATGAAGCGATGGATCTCATAGTACGTGGTCCCCAATTGAACCTGAACCCTTTTGCGAACATCTGAAGAGTGAACCCATCAATACACCAATTACCCATGTGTGCACACTAAACATAGGACTATAAGTGGTTGTAAACGCCAGAAACAAACAAATTTACTAACAGGTCTTCCACTAGTCACTGTACACTAGGAAGAAGAGGAAATTGCACTGCATGAATTAGTACCAGTGTGAGAGGTTTATGTGGGCTAAGAGTTCACATCTTCGGAGAATAAAAACTGATGGCTTCAAAATTTACCTAGGTGTCTCTCTCTCTCTCTCTGAATAATATGCAAGGTTAGAAATAATACAAGTTGTCGCGAACTTTCTGACACTACCCTGCTGCTATATCCTTAAATGTGCCGTATTTGTACTAGAACATACAAATAAGTTCCGGCGTAGAGGAGAACTACATAACATTACGACAAGGCAAAACAACTTATTGGAGGTGCGTGCACATCGGACTTCAAAAGTTGGAAAAACCCACTATATATGGCCGCTAAAATCTATAATTGTTTGCCCGAGTCTTTGCTTCAGGTGAGCCTATCCAAAAAATAAATTTAAAAAGGAACTTAAAAAATATTTACTAAATAAAAATTATTACTCCATAAACGAGTACCTCTGTAATTGAAACTTTTTCTTTTTTTGACACTGTTCTGTACCTTTGGTGCTGTACGAATAAAGTATCTATCTATCTATCTATCTCTCCTGACAGAACTGGAGAGGATGTTCTAATTGTCACAACAGACCTGTAGGTATCGCAGTGGCATATGATTTCGCGAAAACTGTTTCAGCTGTATTAATTATCGCAGAGGATTATCATTTTCATGTAAAATGATTTTTTTATAAGTTTTGGGATCTATAATTTTAGGCTGCCTTCAATAATGTCTTACCATTTCTTTAATATTAATGAAGAAAATTTGTAAGTTTGGACTTGGAAAAGTTTAATTGTACTAAGAGAATATTTGCCAATTAAAGCTAAAATTTGAAATAATTAACAGAAATTTCATTTCAGTTGCCAAAAACAGCTGACTGTAGAAATTAACGTTTTAATTAATTATTTGAAACAGATTGAAATCAACAAACAAAATACTAATTAACACTTGAAATTAATCAGTTTCATACTGTTTGATGAATTTTGCTCATTTTATACGTTTGAACTTGATCATTGAACCTTGATAAAGTTCAACAAAATTTGTACTAATTACTACACTTGGGCCAGCCAAGATTGTTATTTGTCATTTATTTTCTCTCAATAATTTTCGGGGTTTAATTTTTTTTTATAGAAACAATTGATTTATGTTCTCTTTTTACTTTCTCTTACTGCTGTAAGTACCGCGAACCGGGGCGAATTCTCGAAATTCAGTTTTCACTGGTTGTTTTGAAATTCTCTGAGTAAAGAAAATGTTTTTAGCAAATAGTTCAGCAATATCTGTATAAATATATTATGTATATGGGTGTGTGCAAGTATGTGTGTGTGTATGTATATTTGAACAATGTATCTCAAACATAAAAAATCGCAGGAAGCTGAAAGTTGCTATTACGTGTAGGTACTACTGCCGACACAGAGGTTTAGGTACTACTACCGACACGGAGGTTTAGGTACTACTACCGACACAGAAGTTTAGGTACTGCTACCGACACAGAAGTTTAGGTACTGCTACCGACACGGAGGTTTGGGTACTACTGCCGACACAGAGGTTTCGGACGACATCTCCAGCAACCGGAAATACGACTTCACCGAATAGATTTTTTTTTTCAGTTTTTCACGATTTTCTTTAAACTTCCTATTCCTATAATATATATATAGGATATTCCTATAATATATATACTTACATGTACATAAACATATACATATAATAGAGAGGTACATAAATGGTATATACCTATCATTACCTATAAACATATCTATCATAAACCTAAAATACCTATCATTCGTATTTGTAAGATTTTCTCGGGAAAATTGATTTTTTGGGGGTTCTGGGGTGACAGTAGCGTTAAGGTTTCTTGTAAAGTACTATTTCAATTCAATGTAAGTTTCACTTCAGTACAATGTATGGTTCTGCCACCTATATAATAATTGTATATATGGATATCATAGCTAGAATCCAAATTTGAACCGGATCGGTGCGATTTTATAGAAACGTTTTTGGTTTTTTTTACAAATTTTTCGAAAATGACTGATAATTGTTTTCCTTATTGCGCAGATATAAAGTTATCACTTTTATTTGTAACATTTTTCTGAAAAAAATACATTGTTATCAGCTTGTTCTGAGGAATCTGAGACGTTAACATTCAAATATGTTCACTATTGGCTCTCTACAATGTAATCATCTAATCATTCTCTCCCTACCTCTGTTGATGTTGGCATTTGTCCCCACCACCACTTTTATACACATATTAAGACAAATGAGTAAATTTTAAAATTTAAAGAATATTTGTCTTTTTAATAAATTTTCGAGATCGAGTTTTCACCGGAAATATCCGTTTTGAGGTCCCCTGAGTAAGAGAAAGTTGTGTGAGTGTTTCACACCAGATTTTTTTATACTTATAATTGTTCAAGAGGAATAAGTGAAATTCGTGTGATTATTCCAAACTAGATTTTTTCGAAGTATAAAAAAAATTAAGTAAGGTGTACTTCCGGTTGATCTATTACCTAGTGTTTCTATTATTTTGGTAAAAATTGCGAGCGATTCTAATTTTAGCCTTTGGGGTTGGGGTGGTAGTGGTGGTAATGTTTTATGTTACGTTTAGTTTCACGAGGGGAGGGGAGTGATACGACATAAAAGATGCCATAAAATCTGCAACCAGAAATCTGATTTTATGGAATAGTTTTGTCAGATCTTCGCCATTTTTTTGAAAAGTGCTTCACTGATTTTCTACTAAATTTGGAACAGCTGCTGCATAAACACATATGTATATGTGGAGCTTCCGTTTTTATTTCGTTTTTGATTCTTGTGAGTAAAATAATTTTAGGAGGTTTTTAGATGCTTTGGTGACGTTAAACAGCTTTGTACTATTAATTAACCAGAATTCCAATATTTGCAGTATGAGAAAGTGGTTTAAATATTACAGATTAGATTTGTATATGTCTTATATATATGTTTCTGTGTGTGTGTGTGCGCGCGCGTGTTTGTGTGAGGGAGGGGATAATTAAAAGTGACAATGAACTTTTCCTTTGTATGGTACACTACGACCTTTCGATACCCTTCTAGCAACCTCTTGCACAACAACTCTCTACTACACTACTATGTCAGCGTGACCTTGTTATTGTCTAGCGCGCACACACAGACACACATAACAATGCTGCTATCTCTCTCTCACTCCCAGTCTGTCGCTCATTGTTATAATTACAATATTATTCCCGTATTTCTATCAAACTCTCTCTCTCTCTCTCTCTCTCTCTTTCCATTTACTCACTGGGTGGTCACACCTTAGTTGAGGAGTTGTTTTGTTGACGATTTTTACAATAGATGTTAATTCGTTTTGCCGCCTAGTTCAAATTAGTATCTGAATCCAAGAGTAGGATCTAGGTGTTATTGAGAGAATCTTTTATTTTACTGTACAAGTAATTATTCTTATCTATTGATTGAGAAAATCCATTGAAGTAATATTTCAATATTAAAATGTTGGTATTAATATATAATATACAGAAAAATGTATTTGTTTGTCTTATTATCTAATATTTAACATATCAACTTATACTGACCCTAATAATTTTTTTTTTCTATTTTTTATTGGAATATTATTACTGTTGAAAAAGGCAACTAATTGCCGAAACGTAGAGCTTTTCCTGAAAAATAATATAATTTTTCAATTAAAAAACACGCAATAAAGTAAAATAAATTTATAAGGCTGAACCATTGGCTCAAATCGTTTCCGGATTCTTCCTAGAATTTTCAAAATACGTACATATTGAAATCAGTCTATATCATAAATCATATATTGAAAAATGTATACTTGTTTTAAAGTTCCTATTTTCTCCTAATTTTTTTATAAAGTTTATAAACTTATTTATAAAGTTCCTGTTTTTTATTTGAAAACGTTATCTGACGGAATTTTTTTGTTTTGTTTACTTTCTCTAATATCTTTAAGAGAAAGTCCAACGATCGCAACAAATTTTAGAAATATTTTCACCAGAAATAAGTGTTTTGTGGTCCACCGTGAATAATAGAATGTTTTTAAACGAATAGTTTGCGTGTGTGTGTGTGTGTGTGTGTGTGTGTGTGAACAAAATAACTTAAAAACGAAAAATTGGAGAAGCTCACAATCTAAAATAGGTGCTATTTAAGTACTACTTTACTGAAGTTTTCGTCCAAATCTGTCACCTGTAAAGTGCGACATTACAACCGAGTGGTTTCCCCTCCCCCATTTTTGTTTTTGTAGTTCTTCGCAATTTTCTTTAAATTTTGCATAAACGAACTAAATACATAAATGCCGCAAGAAAAATTGTTTCGCTTTAGCGATGATTTCAAGTTGAGCGATACAGCTCGATTTAGATATCTCGTTTAGATCCCTCACAGAAGAGAAAGCTTTAATGATATTAATAGTTAATTATAATTAAAAATTATTAAGAAATAAAAAATATAATGTAATGATCGGACGCATGGTAATAAGTGTACAATTGGTATTTTATATAAGAATTGGTTTTTTAACAATTTGAACAAACTAGTTCTTTGGGGCAAATTTTAATTCAGTTAAGAGAAATTAGTCACGCCTGTTTTTTCTTTATATTTACGAGTATCTTCGATTATTCATTTTTTAAAACTGTTTCAGTATTACTTTGTTCTCGCACCATTATATATATACATACCTTCATTGGAGATTTATAAATAAAACACTAGAAGGCAGGTGTACTAGAAGATCAAAAAATAAATGTAAAAAAAAAAAAGTTCTGATAGTGAAGAAGATATAAATACACTTTGTCAATAAAGTGGCAGTATAATTAAAAAGAAAAAGAGCCATTTTAATCTGAATAAAACACCTGTTTGAGTTCTATACGTCATAATCATAGACTACAGAAACTTCAAATTAACTAGTTACTAGATTAACTCAAATGCGTATGAAATTATTCTTGTTCATTAAACTATTTATTTATTTATTTTTTTTTTTGACATTTATTTTATTTATTATCGTAATTCTTTTTGTTTGAGAAGAAGCAGCCATGCATACATATATGTAACAGACACCTCGTTATGTGTTAACCTGTTGCATAATTTATACGAACACTGCGTTTTTGTTTTTTGTTCAATGTCTTTTTTTTTGTTACGTGGGTAGCTGTTACAAGCAGATGGTTGAGGTGTGTTCAAACCGGATGGTTCAAATATGCAAAAAGTATAAAGAAATAGGTACCCTATTTATAGCAAATAGGTTTTGAACCAGTAAAGTAAAGAAACTTGGTTGAATCTCTTCAAGTGATATAGCAGCTTTAGTGTTAAGTTTTTTTTTGTTTTTTTTTTTTTTATTACAGGAATTGAGTTAAAGAGGAAATACCGGAAATGGAGGCTCCCTAATGATCCATCCCCAACCTATTAAAAGAATCTTAGTAGATTCAGTGAATTTTTCCGTGTGTATTTCCAAATAAACACAAGCTAAGGTTCTTCCGGGCAACTATTACTGAAAAATATTTCAGGCACTGCATCAGCTACATGCAAATAAAACAAAAAAATCTAGTGTGAAACACACTACTTTTTCTTACTACAATTTACATAGTTATAAACTGACTAAATCGCTTCACATAGTATAATTCTTACTAGATGTTTAGTTCCTTTCAATTTTCATGAATGGGAGACTCGTAAACTTCATAAAACGGCTCCTTTGAGGCAAGCATAACCTCAAAACCCTTCGCTAAAATGAATTTTCTCCGAAAAAGTTAAAAGTTTATAGGTCTCTGCATGTATAGTTAGTATATCAAGTTTAATAAAAACCGTTGGTGTTTCATGCAGAAATTGAGGAAAAAACTGTTCAGTGAGAGCACACTTCCGGTCACCGATTTTCTTCATACTCGCGACATATTTAATTCTAATTAATATTATATGGAAATGAAAACTGCACTTTAAAGGAAAACATAACCCCGCCCTTCATCGCCCTTAAATAATTTTTCCCGGGAAATATTTGAAATCAAAGTTGTGGCGCTGTGTGTGTGTAGTTTGGGTACTAAATTTACGGTTTATTATGGTTCTTAGGATTGGCGGGTTTTCTTCAAATTTAGAATTCTAGCAAAGCTTCTAATGTTTATTAATATTACATAAGTGATAGAAGGATACAATGAATAAAATTGAAGTAATACTTGACAAGAAAGCTTCACGTCACTGTTCTTCTACCGAAAACCTCCCAATAAATCAATTTTTTTAAATAAAATGATGTCGTTTCAAATAAAAATTATATAATGTGGACAGTGCAAGATGAAGTTTAAAGAAAAACTAAAAAAAAAAAACATTCAGTAAAGTAGCACTTCCGGTTGATAGATTTTGTCCGAATCCTTGGTGTCAGATGCGGTGGTAGTACTAATACGGGGTATCAAGTTTGGAGATATTTGGTTCACACACATACCCATACAATTTTTTCGTATCTAGGTACTCAATACAGGGATTTCCGGTGAAAACTCGATATCGAAAATTCGAGATGATCGCAATACTTCACCTCTTACTAGGAGTGAGACAAAGTAAAAAAAAATATGCAAAAATGCATTCTTCAACACATTTCATTTGAACAACTTTGGAATGCTCACATTAACACAGGAATGGAATGCGGGAAGAAAATGAAATAAAAGGCAACATAATACATTACGGTGTAGCGAACACATTTAACAAGTCACCAACGCTGTCCAAGAAATAGCCATCCCAAGCGTTGCTCCGCACTATGGTGGCTGGGTGCAATTAAAAGTTAGCGTTGTGATCACGTAGTTGGTCTGTGTTGGAACGTGAGGCGATGTAAAAATGAAACTGGGATGTCACGGTAGCTAGAGAGACCTTCCCATCTCTCCCAATCGTGCCAATCTGAAGTAGAATTGTACACCTTCCGCTATGCCATCCCTGGACATTATCTTTGTCCATCTTCTCCTTTAGTCGTTGTTCTTTTTTGTCATAACTGCTCTTCCAACTTCCACTGCTCGTTGTACAATTCTTCCATCATTTCTTCATGTAGTTCAATCGAGTTCCAATCATAAAAAATGCTTCTTTTTTTTTTAAGCAAGAGTGCACGTTTATGATTGTGTGCACATTTGATGAACAAAATGATTCAATGAACAGAAAGATCGCAAAAAGTGCTACTTTTTCTAGGTATTATAAGGAGTTTCGCTATGAAGATTTCAGTCAAAATTTCAGCCATCAATACGTTTTTTAATGAGTGTTTCGTCAGTCTAAGATGCTTATTGGGGGTCCGGACGGAGCTTTGATTAGCGGGATCCGATGTCTTTCACGGACTCTCTCAGGCATCTGTTTGTCTTCCTCACTGGGCATTGTGGCTTAAGGAGATATTTCTATACAATGGGACTCATGCCTGACCCCTTTTGTAGAGTTTGTGAGACGGAGGAAGGAAACACCCATGCATCTCATGACGGATTGTTTGGGCTGTGAGGAGATTAGGTTTAGGACCTTCGGCCGGAATAGGATATCGGTAGAGGATCTTAAGCTATGTCCTTTTAAGGTTTTGGTCCGATTTGTTCGGTCTGTGGTGAAACTTAGATGGGTAAAACCTGGGCCTGGACTTTTGTTCCAGACCCAGTAGTTGTTATTCTTTAGGGGTAGCTATATGGGCCCAGGGAGGCTTTGGATAGCGTAGGGTTTTGCCCTCCCCTTCCTTGAATAATAATAATAATAATAATGAGTGTTTCTTTAAATTTTTCACCATTTTTATTTACCATCTATTACTTCTAATAAGAAAAAGTACTGCGATTATGTCAAATTTTCGAAAGGGAAGGGAATAGCTAAGTGGTTAGCGTACTGGTCACCCACGCGTTGGACCCGGGATGGAGTCCAGCTGTGCTACCCTTAGATTTTTTCTTCCTAGTAGCCTCTACAGCTCACGGTCCGGTGATGGACAGTGCTGTCTGTAACGAGTGAACACTGTCCGGAGGCCTCAATGCACTGAGAAGGCTCCGAGCGCCAATGACCATAGATGTTGACGCGCCATAAATAAAAAAAAATATATAATGGGGATGAGATGGAGAGAAATTGGGTTTTTGAGATTAATAAACTGGAAATATGCTGAACACTCTTTAATGAGAAAGTGTAACATAAACTGCCTGGACTTTACACGAATATATAAAGTAGTATGAGTGAAGAGAAAGGTTGTTGACGCATTGTGCCTGATGTATAAACTGTTGAAAGACCTGTATAGCTAATGCAGTTGTATTTAAACAGTCTCTCATTTTTGTCTGACTTAAGTAGTGAGTAAGACTCTCAGGTTTTGTCTCTTAGATCCCTCTCTTCGGATCATTAAAAAAAAAAAAATTGAAATTGAAATACATGCTTTCAATTTTGTAGGCTTGAAATCAACCATCACTTATTTCTTTATAGACTATTTCCTTTTATAATTTATTTAGTTTAACTTTATTTTTTTACTTGTCTGATTGATTTATTTTTTTTTTTTTGTAATAATGGTTGAATTAGTATTTTGGTAAATTAAATTATAGGAACTCGGCAATTTTAGTGCTCGGCTGTTTAACAAAAACATGTCCTTTTATTTATTCAAGGTCAGTTCAGATACCACCGTATCTGTCACGAAGGTTTCGGACAAAATGTATCAACCACTTCACTGAATGGTTTTACCGGTTTTTCGCGATTTTTATACTATCTACACACATACATACCTATCTCTCTGTCACTTTTATTTGTATCATTTTTCCGAGAAAATTGATTTTCGAAAAGTTTTGGGGGTAATAGTAGCGTTAACCTTCCTTGTAAAGTACTGCTTTTAATTCATTGTATGGTTATATATTGTAGTTATATAATACGTATTAATGTACACTAGTAGCACTAATTTGAAGAAAATCAGTTGACCGGAAGTGCCACTTTACACAATAGGTTTTTGAGTTGTATTTTTTTGGAGTTTTTCTGCAAGGCGATTGTAGCGATGTTTTTTAAATTTAAAGCGCTTACTGCACATATAAAAACATATTACTTTCATTTTACCACAAATACCACATTGCTCTCTCACACTGCCCTAATCCCTTCGTACAGTCTCTTGCTTCTACTACCATCCCTGACAATCCACCTCGCCGATTGAACCGCCAGTGGCCCCGAGATTTCCTTCGGGACTGATCAGTGACTGGTATCCCGTAGAGAGTGCTACCACTGGGTAGTTTCTCTCCTCCCACTCTTCACGCCTCTATACTCTCTCTCTTCTCATTTACTTATTGTATATAGAACTACACAATTGTAAATTTCTAAATAAAGAAAAAAAAAAAAACTTTCATTTTAAACTTTTTCCAAAAAAATTTGTTTTTGAGGGTTTTCGGTTGTAGTGGAAGAACGAAATGGAAAAATAATTGTTTTGGAAAATAGTTTCGTGAAAATTAGATAGTTCAAATAGTGTATTTAGTGATGGGGATAGAGCCAGGTATACTGCAATCTAGGTCAGCGCAAACCAAGAGACAAAGGCGCAAGAATCCGTTAAATTAATACAATGCCACTTGGCCAACTGTTTTGTAAGAGAAGGCATTCTTTCGGACAGTCTGCTTTCTGCTTTCAAAGCCAGAACACTTGCTTCAGGAATCGCTCTCTCAAACTCATGCCAGTGATAGAGATTTGCTTTTATTCTAAATTAATCTAAAACCAGATTTGTATCTTATTCCTAGTAAGAGGAAGGAAGCATTGCGATCGAGCCAGATTTCCGAAGTTGTATTTTCACCGGAAATACATGTTTTGGGGTCCTTCGAATACGAAAAAATATTTTTAGTGAATGGTCTGTCTGTATGTGTGTGAACAAAATATCTCCAAATGGAAAAAAAATACCAGGAAGCAAAAAACTTGACATTGATTTTGATACTACCACTGCATCCGAGATAAAAGTTCACCAGCACAATCTACCAACCAAAAGTTACAACTTTCTGAATGCTTTTCTGTTTTCAGTTTTTCGCGATTATCTTGAGTATGGCTCCCCAGATTTTAGACTATCTACATTACTTGTCCTGGAAAATTGATTTTTTTAGGGTGGTGGTTCTGAATTGCCACTACCACGTACATATTATTTATATACATTAAAAGCACTGATAGAATTCCAAATTTGAAGAAAATCAGTTGGCCGAAAGTAAATAAACACTTGTGATGCACTAGGTGACTTAACTAGATTGATGTGAGTACCAGAGCCCACACTTCTACATTTTTCATGTTGCAGCTTTGAAAAATGAATTCAAAGTTTAAAGAAAATTTGTCACTTTTATAATTTTATTAACAGCAGTAAGAGAAAGCAGTAAGAAAAAGTAGTAAGAGAAAGTAGTAAGAGAAAGTCTTCTGAAAGGGACAAACACCAGATTTATTTCTCTTCTTTATAGGAACTTCAAAATACATATATTTTTTCATTGCATACTCAATTTCAAAACTTTTTTAACAAGATCACATTATTTAAGAAAAAAAACGTAATAAAAACATTATAGCGAAAGAGTTTAAAAACAGATAAAATATTCACAAAACTGATATGGTTACATTTAATTCAGTTAAAAAAAAAAAAATGAACCGGTCTTCAAGGAAAGGTCGAAAGGTTGATCTGGTCGATTTGTTCCATCGTATATCGGTTTGCTTTAGGCAGTATGTTATGAATGAATATAGAAATTTTTAAAACAGTTTTTATCCAGCTGCTTCCCCTCCTTCTCCATTGACAGTATAATTATCCCTAAAATTACTGTTTTATACTAAATCTGATTTAAAGAATAATAAACTATTCCATAATATTCTTTATGCAAATTGGTTTTTTTAACATTAAAATAAATTATTATTTGAAACACTACATTGTTTTTCTTTACTAATCAATAATCAAATCTAGATCTCCACCCTAGATCACACGACCTGTCTATATAATCTGTTTAAATTAAAATTTTATCAAATAAAATCTAAGAAACCCAATTTTATTCTAAGTGCGTAACATAAGCAACTTATGTCTCCTGTAAAAATTAATTCTCATTTATATAGTGACGCATTAGTAATATCGCGCAAATATGATCGTCATGTATTGTTTGAAAATTTTGGATTTCTTATTTCTTATAGCCTAAAACTTTTCTTCTGAATTTTAAAAATTTCTTGCGCCTAGGCTACATATTTCCCCATAGTACTAATTAAATCGTATTATTGGGATTCGAATAGCCCGTAAGTAGGTCGGTATGCCCATAATATTTGCTAAATTAGTCAATACAAAACAAGCGTTATTCAGTTTTCTTTCTCAGATGCTATATATCCTCTAGTTGAAATGCCAAAAAAAGAATTGTACTTCCAACTTTTGCTGTTGTTAGATTATTATACTGAACTCTAAGTAGGTGATGTAAACTTCTTTCACTTTTATTTTGGAAATATTTTTTCAGGGAAAAGTAAATTGATTTCAGAGAATTATTCTAGGGAAATATTTGATTTAACTAGGGGCGGGTGTTGGTGTAGTGGTTATGAGCGTGGACTTGTAAGTGGGAGGACCCCAGTTCGAGTTCCGCGTATAACTAAATTTTATATTTGTTTAAAAAAATGATATTAGTAAAGTAAGTGCTTCCGCTCCCGTCCACGACACCTAATTTGGTAGTTGGACGTTAAGTCCGCCTGAATAAATAGGCATTACTTTACTTTTTTTTACTTTACTTTATTTGACTTAACTACAAACTACCATGACAACCGGTTTCTAATTCTCATCCATCATCATTGTGAGCCTATCAAGTTCGTATAGCATGAGTAGTCTAATCCTGGATGAAAAGTCGAATCCCGGCAGGAATATCAAAAATAAGCATGCTACGACAGATAAAAAGGTCCCACCATTGTAGACTCATCTAAAATTTACCAATTTTGCGTGACACGGTGGGGCACACAAAATCGCTGCCATATTAATCCTAAACCCCACCCCTCCCAAACAAACTATAGCAATAAAAATTCCAAGTTTTAAGAAAATCCACATAATTAGATTAATAATAAATGCGATAAAGAAAGTGGAAACACCAGTGTGTGTGATGAAGTATTTAACACCAGATATTATTTTTTTATATTTTATTTTATCCATTTAATAAAAAATGTGATAAATTCCACAGGATGTTGCACATAAAAACAAAAAATCTTTATTATATTTTTTACTTTTTTCCAATTACAAACATTAATGCCTACTCATGCAGTTCATTTAAAAAGATCTTCTCAACTTTAACATAGCTGTAAATTTAATACAAATGAAATTTTTAGTGTTCTATTAATATCCACAATTCCCTGGGCTCTCCCCCCCTCCTCCCACACACACACACACACACACACACACACACACGCATTTCTCTTCCTTTAATTTCCAATTCTTATTAAGTAAACATCTATGTAATAAGTTACTAATAGAAAATTAATAATTTTACAGAGCTCCCCTCCCCTCCCCTCCACAATGAAATTACACACTGTTGTTGTAAAATCGTAGCCAATATTACTAAATTACATTTAAATACACACATTAACTATATTTATATACATGTGTTATTATTTTATGACGCTTTTAAAATAGAAATATAATCTTAATAATAGTTTTAACTATTTGAAATAATAATAATTAATATTATTATTGTTTATATTATTCATCTAATAAATATTCCCAATTACCACTACTACTACCAATACTACTAACAACAACAGCTGCAATAATTGAATTTTATTAACTTTTATTTTATTGGAAAACAATTTTCTTTTTAAAATGGAATTTATAACTCAATTAAAAATTGATAGTAATTATAATTAAATAGGAGAAGGGGATGATAAATTGACTGATTTTTATTTATCTCTTACCCCGTTGTAAGAGTTAAGTAAATAAGATAATTCAGTTTTAACAAATAATTTTCTTTTTTCATTATTTTGTTGTAAAATTGGTTACATTTTGATGGGCTCACAGACCTATAGTCATTTAAGACGTCGTAGCAGTACCTTCTACCTACTATCTGCCACGATATTACATCCTAGGTAAGTCAAGAACCGCCTAGTCGCCCTGGCAGGGCCAAATAAGGGGAGAATTCAGGAATAGACTCTACTGAATTCCTAACACACTCCATTTTAGTCTATACACCGCTTCCCTCTATTAGCCTTATGCTACTCTTTATCTTGTCTAATTATAAAGTCCTGGACAGTATCTTTGTTTTATTCAATATACTTAGTGAATCATCAGCTAGGTTCAATTCTATAACTCTTATTTGCCTCCCCCCCACACACACAAAAATCTCCATTTATTTCATGCGAAATATTTTATTCAGAACATCTTAGTTGAGAGAAACGTAAGATAGGTTTATATCTTTGCAGGAGGCATTCCAAGTTTAAGGAAAATCGTTAGAGCAGTTTACTACTATCGAAAAAATTCCCCCAAAAAATGCAATGTTCTTCAATATTATTTCGTTGGTAAAACTGTATATTACACTTGAGTGGGAAACCTTATCCTTTGCAGTTTCCCGAAAATTTTACCAAAAATCACTTTCTCTTAAAAAAATATTTCAAATAAAACAGATACAACTTTTTGTTGACTATATATTGTAGTAGTCAAAGTTGAGAAAAAATCGTGACAAGTTAAAAAAAAAAAAGTCACTCTGCCATTTGATGGATTTTGACCATGGGTAGTGATGGTACTCAAACTGAATATCAATTTGATGTTCCTGTAATTTGATACTTAATTCACGTACATTCACACATTTAAATTTACAACCAATTTGCTAAAACCATTCTTTTCATACTCAGAATTCTTCAAAACATGATGATTTCAGGTGAAACCCAATTTCAAAAATTTAATACGACCCCAATATTTCAAGAGAAAGTAAAACAATTCTAACGTATTTATAAAAATCATAAAATGTGGAAAATGGTTTATTCCTTTTTTGCAAATATTTCGTACTTTCAGTAGTAATCGACGTACTCTGCAATCGACCATGTACAAAGGGCGAGAAAAACTAGCTCTACATTTATGTAGAGCAGCTGTACTGCGTATTTGGCGCAGTTTTGGCTATACTTGATTTCCTTATCTTGAGTCCTTAATCAGCTCGTTTTCGCGCAGTAGTGATTGATTTCATAAACAGATTATGATTATGAACGACTGAAATAAAATAGTAAAGATCCACATAAGCGGGACGTATGGTCAGGGAATTCTGTAAGCTAATATCGTATCAAATATTCTGAACCTAATCTACTCAACAATCTATGCAAACTATCATAACTCGGAAGAAATGTTCTTCCCTCATACGTTTCGCTTAGTTTCGCTGTGCAAAATGTAGGAGTGATTACAGATCTGCATCAAACTATCATTGCACATTGTATGGGCGCTAGCGTTTAGCAAGTGTTTTTAGAATGGGTAACTTACTTGTAAAGAGGATGCCATGACACTTGAAGAAGTGGGCTATCTTTATTTAAAAATAATCGTTAGACAATAAAAGTTTCAGTAGACTGAAAGCTTAGCGGCTTAACTCCCAAAGCCATCTGAAAATCTTGAAGAATAGGCGATTCGTCGGCCTTTAATACAACTTCTGAGATTTTATTCAGCATTGCGGATCCAACCATTTATTCTGTAAATACAAACTGCGAGTTTTAACTTCCCACTGGCTAATCTTTAAAAACACGATTGTACATCAACGATTGTACATCAAACTATAAACGTTGATGGAGCATGTCATCTTAAGAACCACAACAGAAATTTTAGGTCACAAGAGGATTTGGATTTGTTATCTTCTATCTATTCTGCTAATTTACCTAAAACTACTTTGAAACAGTCCTGAAGGTAGATGTGCAAAGTCCAAGCTGCAAGGAACGCTATTAATGAACGTCCAAATAACAAGCAATTTTGGCTAATCAACTTATCAATTTAACACTAACTTCCTTCCCATACAACTTAAAATAAACAAAAAATTGGACGTGACTTTAAGTTTAGCTGGCCAGAGAATACGAATTATTTTCGCACAAAGTACATTAGAATTGTTTGTTTCCAGTAAATTACAGTTATAGACCAACAATTTTCTCTATTTTTCACAAAAAATAAAAACATTCATACAATGACTTAAAAGGTAAAAAACGCATTAGATGAATTGTGTAAAATTCTGTTGGTTAAGTACCTACAATAAATGTGCTGCTGATGTGAAGTGAATGAGAGAAAATCGAGCACCCGGCTCGGCAATATACAAGACAGAGTGATAATGTGTGTGTAGTATACCCGGCCGGCCATCTTGATGGACATGTTTCAACATGAACGTATGGGCCGATAACTGTAACTCTATTGTAGTAGCGGTAGTAATAGTTGTGATTCCACTAATTCTGCCATGTCATTTTTGATAATCTAAACCTGTACTGCATTGTTTCACACCTAATGTCTGTCCGGAATTTATTTTATAGATACAAATGATGTTTTACCAAATCTGCACTATTACTAGTTAGGCTAATGTACTTCATTTTTTTTTTTCATTTTACTCTCTTATTTTGTGAGTATTAAGTGAATTCACACATTTCTTGTGCAAAGAGTGCACCCTAATCGTTCTTCATTCTTAATTGTTACATTTTTAAACTTTCTTATTGTTATAAAGAGATACATGATATTCGTATCAAATTTTCTAATCTATTTGTTTTGAGTTCGAAAAAGTGCTTTATACTCCCCCTTCACCATCTTTTTGTTTGCCTGTTTCTGTGTAAGTGCAGGCAAACGAAATCACATACGAAAAATTTACAATTTTTTAGATATTGGGTCAAATATTGAGGAGGGGGGGAATTCGTATATTCAAACTGATATCCAGTTTACTTATCATTTGGAGGTCTGACCGGAAGGTATTAGCCAAAAACCAACCGGAAGTGCAACTGAGAGGACTTTCAGTTTTTTCAACAATCCCCACCCCCCCCAAAAAGGAACAGCTTCATGGGTTTTTGTAAACTTAGTATCCAAAGCTAAAGCTATTAGTTTAATTTTAAAAACATTATTCTGGGAAAATATAACATTTAATTTTAGTAATTCTGAGAAATGTCGCGTCCTTAAGTCTTTCTTTCAAATTACCGGTTATTGTGTCCCCTCCCTCCCACATACAATTTAAAGAAAATTTGCTATTCAGAATAATTAAAATTACCGTAAGTTTAAAGTCGTGTAAATATTTTACACCGGATTTGTAACATATAATTGATATTAACAAAGATGGAAGCGAAACTCTATTAGTGGCTTCCTGCAAATTATCCTCTCACAACTCGTGAGAGGAACTATTGCGATCATGTTTTCGTCTCAAATTTTTGAAATTGAGTTTTCACCGTGAATATATGAGTATGTTTGGAGTAAGAAAAAAAAGGTTTTTACCGAAATTAGATCTGTAACTGTGTGTGCGT
Organism: Triatoma infestans; assembly: GCA_011037195.1. Taxonomy (NCBI): domain Eukaryota; kingdom Metazoa; phylum Arthropoda; class Insecta; order Hemiptera; family Reduviidae; genus Triatoma; species Triatoma infestans. Next base: position 58,698 of record JAAEAF010006281.1, on the reverse strand, counting down.
TTTAACGAAATATCTCAAAAAAAGACCTCAAACTTGGTATTCCGTTTTGATACTAATACTGCACCTGACACGAATGTTACGGGTGAAATACATCAACCGGAAATGTGTTTTTACACAGTTACCGTTTTTCTCAATTTTCTCAAAAACAACGCCAATGATTTCCCTTTAAACCTCATCCTTTAGACTATCGACACCTACAAAAATACCTACAACTTTCATTTGTAACATTTTCCTGAGAAAAGTGTTCTTTTGAGGGGTTCTGGGGGGGGGGAGGTGGAGTAGTACTAAGCTAAAGTACCAACTCAATAATGTCTGATATTCTACCGCCGATAGAATATCAATATACGTTAGAACCATTGGTAGAATTACAAATTTAAGGAAAATAGGTTAACCGGAAGTACATCTTTAGAGAAAAGGTTTTTTTAGTTTTTTCGAATTTTCTGGAAAATTGTAACTTTTTTTTTGAAAAAACTTGATTTTACGTAGTTCTGCGTAATTTGTCACGTCAAATTTCAAATTACAAGGGATTTGTACAGTGTTATTGGCACCTCTTCTGGATTACAGTATAATCTAGGAAGACGTTCATCTGCCAGGGTAAATAAACAATCCGTAAAATTTGAAGTTTAAAGAAAATTTGTAATTTTATAATATATATAATTGTATCAAGGCAGAAGAAATGTTTTACACCAGATTTTTCTTTGTACTATTTTGAACGAGTGAACTTGGAAGCTTGCAAGAGCGATATGAACGCTGTCTATCGGTACTAAAGAAAATATGAGAATGAACTGAGAGTCAGCTGGGTGCCAATTAAGTAAATCTCTTCCATTGGCCTTTTTCGTTTATTATAGCAAAAATTTTTGTACCACCTGGTGATTTTTAAAATTGAGTTGTTATAATAATGTTAATTTCATTCATAAACCGAAAATTATCAATTTTTTTTTTTTTTCTCTTTCTTAGCCCATCGTAAATTATTGATAGTCCATATTTTAGTGGGACATGAATTGTATATATACGTAAAAGTCTTTGTGTAAATTAAGTCTTTTGAAATGAATAGAAATAGATTTTGAAAAATAGCCACTTTAATATCAAACAAACTTTTATAGTAATTGTGGTACTTATTGTACTTTTTAACTTTCTCTTAAAAGAGGAATAAAAGAGGAAGTATTGCGATCGTGCCAGATTTTCGAATTTGAGTTTTTATGGGAAATACATGTTTTGGACCTCGAATAAAACGTTTTTAGCGAATGGTCTGTATACGTTGTGTAGGTTAGTTAACAAAATATCTCAAAAACGTAAAGTCGCACGAAACTCAAATTTGGTATTCCGTTTAGACATTACCACAGCATCAGGCACTAAGATTTCAGGCAAAATCCATCAACCGGAAGTGAAAATTTACTGAATTTGTACACTTTTTTTTTTAATGTTTCTTAATTTTCTCAAAAACGACTCCAATGGTTTTATTTAAATTATACGCACACTATCTTCACACGAATACCTCTCACTTTTATGTGAAACACTTTCTCGGGAAATATGATTTTTTTGGGGGAGTTCTGGAGGGGGAACACTAGCGTTTTGCTTTCCTACACAGTACTATTTCAGTATATGTTTTTAGCCACCTACATAATATTAATACACATTTGAACACTGATAGAATTGAACATTTGAAGAAAATTTGTTAACCGGAAGGCATTTTTACAGAATAGGTTTTTGAGTTTTTTTTTGGAATTTTCTCGAAAACGGTTTCAACGATAATCTTGCTCCATAGCTAAAAACGCATCACTTCTGTTTGAAATAGTTTTCTGAAAAAATTGTTTTTTAACGGGTTGTAGGGGAATGTTAGTTACTTTAAATTCAAATTAGCAGAAGCTTTGTTGGTTTTTGATATAGAGCGCTCCACATTTTATGGCCAGTCCCAACCAAATATTGTAACGCTGCAATTTTAAAGATAATTTCTTCTTTAAATTGTATTAATTAGAGTAAGAGAAAGTCGTGTGAGTGTTTCACACCAGATTTTATTTTTTTTAAATCACGGGACAACTGCCTTTGAAATATCAAGAGTTTATCAGCTAATGTAATCTGGATATCTGAATATTTTCTCTTTCCTTAGGTCACCTGTAAGAGGATGTATTAGCAACATCTTCAGGGAATTTTTGCGTTCTCTGTACGGGTATTCCTGTCTAACATCGCAAACAGGACTTACACTGAAACTTCCAAGCTTGGTAAATCATACTCCTAAGACTAACAGAAGTATATGATGGAATTATTTTGAATTCTGGCGTACCCTCAAGAAAAACTCGAGCTCACCATACTCTCTAAGGCTCCTAACCAATATCTCTCTCTCTATCATACAAACGCAAACAAGCAAACCCAGTAGATCTTCTTGGTCGTAACGATCTTTTATAGCCCTCCTCCCCACTCCCCGTACAACTAAAATTATCTTCTTCCAAATATAGTTATTGTTGTTTATCTCTCAGCTCATTATTATCTTCGTTCAAACTAAACCTCTACTAGAACTTCTAAAGCTGTTAAGTAGAAATACTAGGAAATGTTATTGACTTGTTTGTTACTTTTTTCTGTTCATTTAAAAAGTTGGCAAAGTTCATTCTTTCTGGAAAAACAGGGAAAGCTATTTCAGTTTGACCACCAATTTTCTCAATCCATTTCAGTTTCCACTTTTCTTTATGGATTTTTACTTTCTCTTACTGTTAGTAACGGGAAGTATTGTAATCGTGTCAAATTTTTTATATCGTGTTTTCACCGGAAATATTCGTTCTGTGGCCCCCTGAGTACAAAATAGTGGTTTCTAAAAAATGGTTGTATGTGTGTGTGAGTGTGTATATGACTGTGTCTCTGTGTATGTGAACGGATATAGTGGCTATAGCCTAACAGCTAATGCCAAAAAAAAAAAGTATGTGAACAGCATAGCTTAAAAACGAAGAATTGCAGAAAGTTCAAACTTGATATTCCGGTAAGGTGGCAAACTGGAATCCGGCAGTGACAAAATATGTGACAAAATTCCTCAACCGGAAGTACCACTTTACTGCATGGTTTTTATCACTTTTTTGCGATTTTCTGGAAAATGGCTACAACGATTTTCTCCAAACTGGTTTTATCAACTACACATATGAAGAGCTACAACTTATATTTGAAACATTTCTCTGGAAAAATTCGTTTAAGGGGTCTTTCGGGAGAAAGGTGGGTTTAGGTTTTCCTCTAAAGAGTTTCAGTTTATTACATAATTCTATCATTTAGATAATATTAATGAGAATTAAATATGTTGTTGAAATTCCAAGTTTAAAGAAAATCGGATAATCGGTAGCGCCTTTTTACTGAAATATATTTTTCAGTTTTCTGCCATTTACTCTAAAACGATTTTGCTCCAATGATTTTCTTTATTTAAGTAAAGTATGTCAACTGCACATATAAAGACCAACAACTTTTATTTGTGACATTTCTCCGGGTAAACTCAATTAAAAGTTGGTGGAGAGGTGGGGTTATATTTTCCTCTAAAATGCTATCAAATACTACCATCTAAACAAATTAATATGAGAGCATCCCTGGCCAATCTGCTAAGATGGAAAGCCAAAATGAAAAAATAAAAAATAAATAGATGGCCAAAATTCCGAATTTCAAGAAAATTAGTAAACCGGAAGTGCGTTTTTACTGAACAATTTTTTTCCGTTTTCACGATTTCCTCCATAATTACATCGACGGTTTTAAACACTTAATTAAAGAATTATAAGTGTGATGAAAATTTGGCATTTCAGTAAGAGAAAGTCGTGTGAGTGTTTCACACCTGATTTTTTTCTAATTTTTTTTTTGTAAGCTGTTGAAAATATTGGACTTTAGGCTGTCGCGTGATATTAAAAAAAAAAATATATATTTTTTAAAATTAAACAAAATCTGAAGTAGCTACGAGTATTGTTGACAAGGTTAATAACATTAGGTAATAAAGGTCGCCTTTTGATAAAAAAAAAGAAAAAAGAAAAGAAGATAATTTGAAGGGATACAAAGATAAAAAAAATATTGATATGACTAAATAAAAGGTGTCGTGATTTTGGTTTAAAAGTTAAATAAATTAAAAAAACTCCGCTCTTTTTATCAAAAGGTTACTAAGGCAACCTAATTCTGCTCTCCCACCGCGTGCAACACGCACTCTCTGTTCTGCGACTGCGCAACAACATTTAATCTTGGCTTATTGTTTCAAAAAAAAATAAAAATAAATCACATTTTAAATTCATGGAAAAGCAGTGAGTAGAACTATTACGTCTTTCTTGTAAAGTGCCAGTTCACTAATGACTCACAGTTTCATTGCCAATATAATAAAATAATAAGATACATGTGAAGCATGGCTATTACCCATTTGAAAAAACAACGATTGACCGGAAGCGACTTCATAGAATTGGTGTTTGGATTCTTTTTTGAAATGTTCAGGAAAACGACTAGAACCATTTTCTTAAACTTGGAATGTTAACGCATAAATAAAAACGTAACACTTGAAACATTTTACGGAAAAATGGATTTTAATTGCCGCTAAAAGCTTTGTTGGTTGAGACAGAGGGTCCTACCACTTTTTTTACCGGCCAGCCCACTGTAAACGTTGCAATTTTAAAGAAAGTTTGTTAATTAAATTATATTAATTGGCGTAAGAAATTCAAACCAAATTTTTTTTCTTGTTCTTGGACATGATCGCAGTATTTCGTCTTAAGAGAAATTATAAGAAGAAAGGGAGAAGAACGAATTCATTAAAAGATGAAAGATTCTATTTGTTAGGTAAACATTAGATGAAAGCAAGCTAAAAGACCACCAACATTTTTTTAATAGTTTAAAGAGTCTATCAACAGACTATTGTCCATCATTGGCGTAAAACAAGATTAGAGAGGCCGCGAAGAAGAATTTATATAGATGATGGAGATTCTGAGCCGTTTCATACTAACTAGACCGCCTGCCTAGGTAAAACTAGAAGTCCAGATAGTTTTAACATAAACGTTACTAATGAGCCTACACTGGTAATGACCTAGCCCGCTCACCACTCACCGCTCACTGCGCTACAAATCACTAATGAACTATGTGTGTGCTTGATTATCCACCATCCCGGTCCTCTCGCCTGACTGGAGACTATGTCTATCCGAACAGGATACCCTGATAGCCGCTTCTTCATATTATCTTCAACATAACTAAAGACTTTGTGGTACATTCTACTGCTCTCTTTAGCAGTAGTACTAAAGTGATTCTTTATATAATTGTGCACTTTTCTCCTGATTAGCTATTCAATTATTGCATTTTCTGAAATGCATTCTGCAGATGTCTTCCTTCATTAAATTTTGAATCAAAAGCCCTAAAATACGGTTTAGTTGAGTCTTTGACGTGTTTAAACAAGGCTACTTCAAAGTTATACATTTATTAGTTCTTAAAACCATGTTTTTTGTTTGTTTTTTGTACAAGGCACTGAAAAGAGGCCATGCTAGCCCATTAGGGTCAAGGGTGAGACTACTACCCCTTTGCAGATTAAGATCTCTGAGGAATCTCATGATCTGGAAAAATTCTAGGTGGGGTATTGATCTTCCCCAGATAAGTAACGCTTGGTAACTACCCAGGCTTCCGAATTTTCTGTGGATGATAGGTCGCAGGCCTTTAGGAGATGTATGTCTCCGCCATCTCCCTACAGAAACTGCAGGTGCTATCGTACAGGTGTTGTAAGCCATCCTTCTTCAGGTACCTCCCGAGTCTACAATGCCCCATGAGGAAACCCGTCAGCATAAGAATCCTATTTTACTTAGACTGATGCACGCTTCTGTCTTACAAGGGTTTACCAAAGCTGTGCTCTCTTTACTTCCTCCTCATTTCTAAGTTCTTACCGCAGATACTCGTCCAAAGAAGGGTTCAGGCCCCAAAAAGAGAGATGCAGCGCCTTTTTCTTTTTTTGCCACTAGGCGTTGGCCATCTCATTTCCTTCCACGCCAACATACCCTGGCATCCAAAATAGGTTCCTGCCCAGGTCATTGTGTTTGCCAAGGCATTTCCAGTTGAACTGATATCTTAAGAGTTCAGTACTTAATGGCAGCCTAGCTATCGGATAGTATTACTATCTCTGATTCCGATATTTCCTGAGAAGATTTAACTGACAAATTTCCAATTGCGTGAATTTCCGCCTTGGAGATGCACTCCGGCCCCGCCTCTCAGGAGTCTTTGACCCGTATACTATACAATGCTAGACAGAGCGGACTCACTGCTCCACCCTGTTGATGCCCCACAGCTTCGAAGAAAAAATTGCAAGTAAAAGAAAATAAAACAATGGCAAAGAGCTTAAAATATGGACAAATTGAAACTTTGACATGTACAATTTTTTCATCAAACTTGAACAATATATTTATTAGTTCTGAAGACCGTACAGGAGTTACCTGACTCTAATCTCATTACAGTAAAAAATGGCGTTTTAGAGGTAAGCTTAATGCCACAGATCTCCAGACTCCTTAAATAAAAAAAATTAAAAAATGTGGAAGAATAGATTTGAACTGTGTAACAGCGAGAGAGCAAACAGCAACCAAAGAGAGTAAGAGAATCTCAACCACCCTCTCGGACTGGAGTGGGAGAAGCTGTATAAATATAGCGACGGATAGTCCACAAAACACAGTAAAACACAAGTTCAGTACATCCAGTCGCTAGGTGTCATTCTCTTACCACCCAAACTTAAACATTTATCCATTGTAAAGTCCAGGCAGTCTGTGTCTCATTATTATTAATAATATATCAGTTAACCAGTGTTAACCAAGTCTTCTTCTTAACTTATCAAACAAAACCAATTCTCTCCATCCAACACATCCATTATAAACTGTGATGTACGCTTTTATCCTACTGAAAATGCCGTTAGATGGATTTATTAATAAAATTTTAAAGTTTCTATCACTTATTACATCCATATCCGGCAATCGCGAGCAAAACAAAAAAAGGGGGAAAAAGCAATTTTGACCAAAGCGTGATTGTGACTGTAAAGGAAACACAATCATGGAACCAGGTGACAAAAGTTAGCATTCCTCGGTTATTATCTTGGTTGGAGGATATTTTAAAACAACTTTTACAATTTTACAAATCATTATTACTTTCAATGATTACTCTAAATTACAGACGGCGATATATTTATTACGCATCTTACCATTTTTGCCATTTTACCATTATCCATGCTAATAGTTTTTACTAGTAATAGTTTTAATAGCCAATAATTACTAACTTCTTCTGGTATATACATGCAGTTTGTACATGGCGGTTCATCTAACTAATGCTGACTAAGGAAAACAAGAAGTAGTCTTTTATTTACATTCTCTTACTCCTAGGCAAGAGGAAGTTATTGCGATCGTGTTGGATTTCCAACAATTGAATTTTTACATGATTTGAGGTTTCCTGGGAAAACCAAAAAAGTATTTTCAGCGCTTGGTCTGCCAGTGTGCGAACAAAATCTTCCAAAAACGAAAAATCGCAGGGAGCTCAAACTTGGTATTCCGGTTAGTTTAGCAATCACGAGCATCTAGCAAAAGGTTTCTGTGGTAAAATTCATCAACCGGAAGTGCGACTTTACTGAAAGATTTTCTTTAAACTTTGTGTATTATCTACACACAAACATACATATCTATAATTTTTAGTTGAAACAACTTTTCTGGGAAATTAACTAAAAATCGGGGGATTCTTGGGGAGCAGTAGCGTTTCCTCTGAAGTACCACTTCAGTGTCTTTAGATTTTTAGTTTTTTTTGAAATTTTCTCAGAAACAATTGTAACGATTTCCATTAAACTTGGAATGCTAACTGCACAGATATATCACTTTAATTAGAAACATTCCTCCTCTTCCCCCAAAGTTAATTTTTAGCAGTTCTGCGGAATTTTGTAACATTAAATTTCAAATGTTTTATAGAAATTGGTTCTGTCTTATTGGCGTTCTCTTCTGGACTGCAATGTAATCATTGTCACAACTTGCTTGGGTAGGCATTTGTTTCCCCTATTACCGCTATATTTACGTTAGGACAAAAGAAAATTTTTATTTATCCCATTAACAACAATAAGGGAAAGTCGTGTGAGAGTTATTTTACATCAGATTTGTTTTTTCGTTTTTAGATTTTTATCCAATATTTGAAGTTATAACAAACAATTAAGGCATTAAATATGTTTTTTGAAAGACGTCACTTATAATTATATCCTTTGTATATATGGTTGGTGATGCGAACTTAAGAAGAATCATGACATGACGTAATAGAAATAGAGCTCATGTTTCTTTAAGAGGTAGCTCTTATATGTATGTATATGTATATATATATAATATAATATACATACAGAGTCATGTTCACATGAATTCTTTTATGGTATCATGCTGTTATTGTACGTAACTTGAATAAGTGTTTATAGATCGTGTTTATATATTTACAGGACTCACATCTCATCATAATAGGTCATCAACCATTTACTAGATTCAAAACTTCTTAATAGTTCCAAAACTCTTAGTAAAAAGTACGGGGAGATGGCGCTACGTTCAAGTCAAGGCGGAATCATTTGGTCCACACTCTCTCTTCAATTATTCCGTGTCAAACAGAGAAATTTTAGACGAAGCTCTATTTTCTTATTCATTCCTAGGGGAGATCCAGTAGGAGGCAGCTAGCAGACAGAGATTCCTACATCCTGATGCCAATGCAGCCTTCCTTTCCAGTTCCCTTTCTAATCATTTGAAAGATAGGCCCCCGAGATCTAGTTAGAAAAATATATTCTATGCCAAAAGCTCATGTTTGCCCTGATATAATTTTCTATTAAAACAAGTGCCCTTTACAGTCAAATATATCCTGGTTCTTTTCCAGATATTTAATTGTCCATTATTTATTTTGAATGGTCACAATGATACAGTTAAGCATTTTTTTTTTACATTCAATTATATTCACAACAAAATAAAAATACAAATCCCGATTACGGAATACAATCTCAGTGATGTGGAACGTTATTTTGCAAATAGTTCTATTTTATTGATATAGAGTGCTCTGAGAATTATATATATAAACTCGATTTTTTTTTTTTTATATTTGCCGGAAGTGTCTCATTCATAGTTTGTATGTATGGATGATTGTGATTGCATGAAGTAGTTGTTGGTTGTGGTCACTGAATTGTATTTATGAGGCTATATATATAGATATACAGACAGAGGAACAACAGTAAAACGGTATAGTAAATAGATTTGTGAAAGAACTGACGGCCACCGATGATGGTTGGTAGAATTTGATGTTGATGATAATAATCATCTTTTTGTAAAGTACGTGATCTGAACCGCTTCTGCGGTTGGTTTGTCCATCTACTTCTTGAACTGGGTGTGTGGTTTTTATTTTATTTTTATTTTTAAAACTACCAGAATTGTGGGGGAGAGTTAGTTTTCTTTATTATATATCATTTCTCTCTTTCTCTCGCTTTCAATATATTTTTTTTTTTTACCTGTGTTCAGGTCATCAGGTTCTCTCTTAGTTTTGTGGGCAAACGCGCGAGTAACAATTCCCTCTGAGTTTAAAGTGAAACTCTTAATTCCTTACTCCCGTAACTCCTGTAATTATGGACTTTTCCTCACTATCACGGCCACCTCCTTATTCATTGCCAATTAGTATCTCTTTGTTTATTTTTTGTTTGTGTTTTTTATTACTTCCTGTTTTGTGCGTGTGTTCACTTATAGTAACTATGTAGTATTGTTATGTAGTTATGGAGGTTGAGTTTTGTAATGAGCCCGCTATGCGATGACAACGGTAAGAATATGCCTTTTGACGGAGTGAACTTTGTGGTGACATACTTTAAGCACGCGAACTTCCATAGATGTTCAATGAATCCAAACCCAGACTATGAACTCGAACAAGTTTAGAATTTAAAAAATTAGACTGGAACTGAACTTTCGTTTCCCCATTTTGATATTTGTTTTAGCAAATTTAACAGTTGAATAGTTCACAGAAATTGTATTAAACAAAATTGGGTGTTAAATACTCACACGACTTCCCCTCATTGTAATTCACTGAACTGGCAGATTAGGTGTTTTTATGGAGGAAATCACAAAAAACTGAAAAACTTGTTGTTGACTAAACTCGCACTTCCGGACATCCGATTTTCTGCAAACTCCGAATTTCGACAACATATTTAAAATACTAATTTTAATAATTAGTATTTTGATGAAAATAGAATTCTATAATAAACTGAAGTAGCATTTTACAGAAAAACATCCATAAATGAATTTTCCAAGAGAAATGTTTCAAAGTAAATGTTTTAGCTCTTATGTATAATTAATGAAAGGGGTTCAATGGAAATCATTGGAGCTATTTTTGAGAAAATCGTAAAAAAGTGAAAAAAAAAAACTTTCATTAAAGTGGTATTTCATTAAATGTGTTTGCTAGCGAGTGGCCTGGTGTGCGTGTGTGAGTGTGTGTGTGTGTATCTCAAAAACGAAAAAAGACGTAGAAAAGTCCCTAGGACACGAAGAATTCGTGCAAAATCCATCAACTGGAACTGCAACCGAACTTAATTTTTTTTATTTATTTAGTTTTTCGTGATTTTCTCGAAATCGGCCCGACGATAAACTTCCTCTACTATCTACACACCTGAATGCCTATCACTTTTATTTGAAACATTTTCCCCAGGGAAATTGATTTTTTGGAAATTCTGTGGAAATTAGCATTCTTTATGCTTTCCTCTAAAGTCTAAAGTGTCAAGTCAGTATAAAGTTGATTTTCCTAACTAGATAATATTAATACGAATTAAAAGCATTGCTAAAATTCCAAAGTTGAAGAAAATCCGTTAACCGGAAGTGCAGTTTTACAGAATATGTTTTGGAGATTTTTGGAATTTTCTTGGAAACGTTTACAACGATTTTTCTTTAAACTTGAAATGCTTGCTGCACAGATAGAAACGTACGTCACTTTTATTATTTCAAACATTTTTCTGAAAATCACATTTTAGAGGGGTGCTGAGGGACTGTCACTTAGTTTAAATTTAAATTTGCACAAGCTTTTTTTATTTCGACACAGAGCGCTCCACATAAGGCCGCTCAGGTATAGAAGTAAAATCCCCAGCACCTTTTTATGTCCAACACAACCAAACATTGTAACGTTGCAATTTTAAAGAAAATTTCTTGATTAAATCGTATTAATTAGAGTCACAGGAAAAGTCCTATGAGTGTTTCACACCAGACTTTTTTTAAAATATTTTTTCGTAAGTGGTTCGTGGTGAAACCGATCTTGACGTATCTCTGTTCACAATTAAGTTCGAGGAATTAGTCTTTATGTAGAAATATTTGTAAAATTGCTCTCACAATTATTTGTTTAAGAAGTACTATACATATGATTATTGTCTTTTATTTGTGAATGAAAGAATAGATGAATGGAGGAACGTAATAGTTTGTTGAATGGACAGAGATCAAACAAGAACAACAAACAACAACTAACAAACAAACCAACCAACAGCACTTTCATTGATGAACAGTTTGTTGTTGTTCTATTCAGCCTTGTTTTGTTCCATTGATGAGTACGACGACAGCGCTCTTCTAACCTCGAACACAAACGAATGCTTCTATCCGGTCGATAGAGAGAGAGAGAGAGAGAGAGAGAGAGAGAACGGTGACTGGATGAAGACGGCATGATGAAGAAATAAAGAAACATAGAGAACACATCCGAGCAGTGTGGTAGAGAAAAGGAACGACATAGCTCCGTGGGAACAAAGTTTATTGCACGTCTTATTGCGCGCGCATCGCCCGTCCCCGTCTCCACTACTTGGCATCTTTAAATAAATATAAATGAAAATAAAAAAAAATAAAAAAAAAAAAATCAAGCTGAAAAAAAGTAGTTAATGCAGTTAGAAGAAGGGGGCTTCACAACACAATGAACCACGTATCTTGTCTACTATTCTTCCACTTTACCGTTTACAGTCAGGAAGTTGGCGCTTTCATAGATCTACAATAGTGAATAAGACCTGTGTGCAGGTTCCCTTTTTTTTTTGTGACGGAGTACACTGTACAGGAAGAAATTATTACATCATACTATTGTTTTCTGTTATGTTGGGTTCCGCTTTAAAGAAAGAAATATCAACATCATGTTGAAATCTCGCTCCATGTGGGTTTATTGGAATCATAACTAGCATAAAATATGATTTTTTAAATTTTATTTTGTAATTTTTACGAGAAATTGTTCCGCTCGTGTCTTCCGGTCAACCGGAAATGTGATTTTACTGAATCATTTTTTTCTGTTTACTAAGAGAAAGTCACGTAATCGTGTCGGATTGTCGGTAACGAGTCTTGACCGGGAATATACATACGTTTGGAGGTCTCCTGAGTTAAAAAATGGTTTAAAGAAATTAGTCTGTGTGTATGTGGTAACTCAAAACGGAAAATCGCAACAAGTTCAAATAGAAAGTGCTCAGCCGGAAGTAGGCCACCCCTACAACATCCCGTTGCAAATTCCTGGGAATCCTATGAGATCCTTGGCAAGAAATTTCTCCCAGCTTTTTCCCCGAGCCAGCGATCGCAGAGATACTACCCATTTATTATCTATATGTCCTTAATGACACCGTATACCGTTTGTGATACCCAATTTCTCTCGGGTTTATTATGGGCTATAGATGCTCGAGTATCTGAGAACCAGCTTTCGCAAGGAGATCAGCTTACTAATTTCCATATATATATTGCAGTATCCAGGAACTCATTCGAGAACAATGTGTCCTCCCATCTTCCAACACCACGGAGTTGTACGCTTACAGCTAATCTCATGTGATGACCGGTTCAGATTGACGGTAGTTAGGGATATTATCACGGCCTATGTATCAATTGAATAAAACTACGTTAAAAGTGCCCTCTATATTTTGCACTCTCTACCAATGATACGCTACCAATGAACAAAAATTCCGAATCATGGTTTTCCAAACTCTACCATAAAAAAAAAATTAAAAAAATGGCACGACTTTTTCTCACTCCTTTCAATAAAATTATATAAAAAAAATGATACATTTTCTTAAAACCCAAATTTTATGTATTTGTTCTGACATAAGTATACAGAGGTGGTGGGGAGTAAGTACCAGCCTTACTAATCTAGGCAGGTAGAGAAGTGATGTTTATATTATGGTCCAGTAGAGCGCTCTAAAAATACCGAACCAAGGCATATAACGTTAGAGTTTTAATGCCACAAATTCCGCACAATTATCCGAATTAATTTTTTTTTTTTTTAAAAAGTTTCAAATAAAAGCGAGACGTTTTGGTATGCTGTGAAGTTAGCATACCAAGTTTAATGGAAATCTTCTACGTCTTTTCGAGAAAATTCCAAAAAACTCAGAAACCTATTCTATAAAGCGCACTTCCGGTTAACCGATTTTCTTCAAATTCGGAATGCTCCCAATGTGTATTAATATTGTGAAGGTGGTGAAAACCATATAATATATTGAAATGGTAGTTTAGAGGAAAGCATAATGCTACTGTTCTCCCCTCCCCAGAACCCCCCCAACAAATCATTTTTCCGGGAAAATGTTTCAAATAAAAGTGAAACGGTATTTGTGTGTGTAGATAGTATTCGAATTTTAAAGAAAACTGTTGAAGCCATTTTTGAGAAAAATCACGAAAAACTTGAAAAAAAACATCATTAATGTTGAACTTTCGGTTGATGGAAATCTTCGTGTCTAATGAGGTGGTGAGCTTCAACACAATACTAAGATTGAGCTTCTTGTAACTTTTCGTTTTGAGATATTCTGTTAATACTATTCTGTTAATCGCTAAAAAGTTTTTCTTTTCTAAGGGGGTATTTTCGATGAAAACTCAATTTTGAAACTCTGCCACGCTCGGAACACTTCTTCTTTCTTGTAGTAAAAGAAAGTAAAAAAACGACCGGCGCATTGTGTTGAATCAAAGTTCATCTTGGGTGAAGTCGAACACAAAGTAAAACAACACTAAAGATAAAAAAAAAAGAAACCTGATTAAAGATCCCCTCCCCCTCCCACCAGAGAACGTCTCTACCCAGTAACTACTACGTGCACTCCGGTCCCAGTACAACTATTTATCCATTGATAGGAGCAGCCCTCTGTTTAGATCGCCGTACTCTATCATTAGAAGAATGGTTCATCTCTTACCCGCTCTCTGTCGTCCGACTGTCTATACAAGTCTGTCTTTCTCTTTCTCTTTAACTTAATGACCGTCTGTTGGCGTGCCACTCAAATAGTAGTTCTGGCTGGGTCACGTCACTACTACCACTTCCATTCAGTATTTCCGGTCATCTCTCCTAGCTTTACTAATACACGACCAGCCTTGCCGATTAAGAAGTCGAGGCAGTAGTCGAGGTCATCCGTTGTTTGCTATCAGTTCCCTGTTACCTAATTAGTCTGCCAAAACTTAAGTTTGCGTGCATTTTTTTTTTCACTTTTTTTTTTGCGATCGTGCCAGATTTTCGACATTGAGTTTTCAATGCTGAATTTTTTTCCCCCGGAAATACATATTTTGGGGTCCCCTGTATAAGAAAAAAAATTTTTTTTCTAGCGAATGGTATGTATCTGTGTGTGTGTGTGTGTTTGTCGACAGAAAATCTCAGAAAGGAAAATTTGCAAGCACCTCAAACTCAGTATTCCGTTTAGGCACTACTACAGCATCAGACACGAAGATTTCAGGCATAAACCGGAAATGTAACTTTGCTGAATTTTTTTTTCCCCCGTTTTTCTTGATTTTCTCGAAAACGGTTGTAACAAGTTTTTTTAAACTTCGTACACATAAATGCCTATCACTTTTATTTTAAACACTTCCCAGAAAAATTGTTTTTCTAGCGTTTCTGGGAGAATAGTAGATTATGCTTTCGTCTAAAGTACCATTTCAGTATAATAAATGTTTTTACCAGCTACATATTAGAAGCATTGACAGAATTCCAAATTTGATCAAAATCGGTTAACCGGAAGTTTGATTTACAGAATAGATTTTTGAGGGTTTTTTTTTTAATTTTTCCTGAACAGTTACAATGGTTTTCTCTAAACTTGGAATATTGCTGCGTAGATCGACGGATTACTTTTATTTGAAACATTTTTCTGAAAAAATTATTTTTTTGAAATTTTTCTGAAAAATATTTTCGCACATCTTTTACAGAAGCCACTTCTTCAGACAACTGGGTATCCCCAGTCCCAGGTCTGATAACAGTATCCCAGATCTAATCTGAGTATCCCAGTCTAATAACAGGAACAATACTTACACTGCTGTCGCAAACACCCGCACCACAGTACATTCAGGGCTGGCAGAGATTTAATTGATGTGCGCATCTACTTGGTTTCAGCGAAATACAGCTTACACACTTTAACATTTGTACATTTTACTGACGATTACGTTCTATCTAGAAACCTTGGAAACCCAAAAGAGCGAAATAGATATTTACGTCGCTGTGGATTTGGTTTTATAGCTTTTACACATCTACAAAATGCAGTTCAATAAATGCATCATAGCGATTCCTATTTCATGTTTGCTATGATTATATATTGTTTATAAAAAAGTTTTGACCATATTTATCCATGTTTAATAATTTTAGAATAAAAATGACGAAAAGAAAACGACATAAATAAACTGGATCTTCAATATGGCGGAAGTGGATTCAAAAAATTTTTATAAGTAATACAACAAACAAAATAAAAAAGTGCGTGTCTTAGCATAAATATCGTTGGCCGTAACTTAACATTTAACTTCGTGTCTCAGCATAATTTAAGTACTTAAATACTGTTGGTATGTCTTTCATATATTTATAAGTTCAATATGGAGCAGAATATAGATATTTCTAATCATATTAGAAGAAGTGCGCTTATATTCATCTTCACTTGCTAAAAGTATTCAGACTTGTATATCGTATTCTGATGATCGATGTCAACAATCGGTTTGTCACGTGTTTTAGTAAATCAAATACATAATTTGCTTGTTTTGTCGTTCTCAATTGACGTTCTCAATTTCATTCTTTCTTATACAGTTGAAGTAGCTGGGACCTCACTTGGCTCTATCCTGAAATCAGATCTTTTCTTTCCCTCTACTTCAATCTCTACTTGGCAAATAGATTTTGGACACTTCTATTCTCTTTCTTCTGGACTGTCTTCTTGACCTTGTGCCCTCCATTCGTAGCAGTGTAAGCTACCTTGGGAACTCTGCCATTTTCCTATACCATTAGATTACCGAAATTATTCAGTCCATTTTTTTTTTCCAGCATGTCTTGGCTGCCTTGATATTTAGGCTTTGTCCAACCATCTGTTGGGGGTTTTGTCTTTACTTGTTTTTTCCATTCTACTTGTCAGAAACCGCACTTTTATTGTTTGCAAAACCAGCTACATTGCTTCTTGGTGAGCCAAGATCAAGATTACCCTTGTCTTTTCGATGTAAATCTAACTTTCATTTCAAATTTTTTTCTAATAAATATTCTTCAATCGTGATTTCCTCTAAAGTGTCATTTTGATTTAATCGATTCTATCACCCATATAATGTTAAAAACACTAAAATTTACGGGTTGAGACCACGTCAATCGTTTGCTATAAACCGACGTTTTGCCCATATTACAATGAGCTTCTTCAGCTTCGTGCCGCCTCGAATGGTAATGAAGCACCATTAATATTCAAGACGATATGAAGCTGTGAAGAAGCTCATTGTAATATGGCCGAAATGTTGGTTTATAACAAACCACTGATGACGCGGTCTCAACCCGGAAACTTAAGTGTTTTTCATGAGAATGCCGCGGAAACCTAAAAAGATTAATATAATATTATTTAATAATATTTCCGAGTTTGAAAAGATCAGCTGAACGAAAGTGCAACTTTTCTGAGCAGTTTTCTGCGATTTTTCGGGATTCCTTAAACCTGGTGCACTAACAGTACATGTAGAGAAAACCACTTTTGTGTTTAATGTCAGAAAAAATGTCGCTCATTTATTTTTAGTAGGAGAAAGTCGTGCAAGCATTTTGCATTAGACTTATTATTTTATTATTATTGTATAATATATCTAAATATTTCCGGAGAGTGGTCATTTTTTTTTAAATTAATTTCAATGACTGTATATAATTGGAAAATTAATATCACAGGTAGAATCTTGTTTACTTAGGAAAGCGCAAACCACGTGTGGTTAACACATGTGGTAGAACAGATTGTATTTCATTTTTTAACTTATCTAATTCCTAGATAAACATTTTAATTTCCAAATATAAAACTATTCCATAGTTTTAAACCTAACGAACTATTTAGGCATTTAAAATAATTCTGAATGTGAGACAGGCATACGTTACTCACTCTACGTACATCTAAGGAGGAAAATACATTGGTTTTTCTTTGCTACGATCTTCTTTGAAGTAGTTATAAAAAAAATTCTTCATAGATTTAACCGCTTCAATACCATGATCCTGTCCCATGGTATGACAAACAAACTTCGATTTTTCCGTTGTAGTTGTTGTGTTTCTGCCATATTCCAATCAGTAAGACACAGTTTATAAATAAAATAATAGATTTCTTGATCAGACTACAGATATATTTTAACATAGACTGGCCAAGAACTGTTTTCATTTATTATTATGATTTTTATTTATTTATTTATTTTTTATATATTCAAGTTGTTAATATTTAGATGAATTAGTTTATATTTCGATTTAACAATAACAACATAAAAGCTTCAGTTAATGTACATCGCAAAGCAGGCGGAGAAAAGTGATGCAAATAAAACACACACACAAAAAATCGATCACACGATCGGTCAAGTTGAGTTGATATAGTCGGCGATTGATGGGGTGGGGATACTAAATCATTGGTCTCTTAAGTTATGTTTTATAGAGTGTGTATCGCCTAAAGGGTTAGAGGAGATATAAAAATATATATATAGCGTTATGTTGAACATTTTATATACGTATATATATATGTATATACATATATATTGGGGCGGATCAGCCAGAAGTAGTTAGGAAGAAATAGTAGAAGAAGCAGTGTTTCTCTCTCGCTCTGGTTGTTATAGTAACCAGAAAGAAAGAGGAAGCGGTGTTAGGTCGGACGAGACAGAGAGAATGATTGAGTGAGAGAGAAAGCGCACGGTTAGGGCGGTGTTCTCTTTTTCTTTGATCGAGATAGCACTGGGCAACAAAGAACGACAGACAGAGGGCAACACCGATGGGGGAAAGGGGCAGCTCCATCAGGCAGAGCGAGTGGGAGAGACTGAGAAGTAGCTGTGGGTACACCTGGAGGGCAAACAGCGGGGCCTGGGGTCAGGGTGAAGGTCATATACTAACTCACCAGGACTACGCCCCCCTCAGGGGTATTTTCTCTCTCTCTCTCTCACTCTCCCACATCACTCTCTCTTGCTCATCACATTGTAGTCTCTCTTTTTTCTTTTTTCTTATACAGTTTGGCCTCCCTGTATATAAAAGAAGGCTAGCCCAATATATCAACATTTTTTTTTGTTTTATTTTCTTAAAAAAACGATTTCTTTTTTTTTTTTAATTCACCTGGTTCTAATTGATTTCTTTTTTCTTTTTCTTTTTCAAGAGAAAAACTCGTTTCATAAAATCGCTTCGCCCAACTAATAAAGTCCAGCAAATAAAGGACATATAAAGTTATTCCGATGATATCTTAATGTAAACTTGCCTAACTGTAGGAGTTTAAGTATTCAATAGAGACTTCAGTTTATTTTTTAATTCTATAGACATTTTATGCAAGAATTTTTCATTATTGCCTACAGTGGAAGTTTAACGATCGTGTTGAAACTTATAAAATTGAGTTTTCACCAGATACATACAGTTTTGAGCTCCGTTGAGTGAAAAATATTTTAAAAAACCAAAACAAGAAGCACAAATTTGATGTAGATTTTAGTTTCCACTATGAGATCTGACGTGTAATTTTCGGTCATAATCCGTCAACCAGAAGTGTGACGTAATTAAATGGCATTTTTCGTCGTTGTTTGGATTTTCTTTAAACAGCATCATTGTTTTTCTTTAAATTTCGCGTTCATATAATTAAATTTCTTATTTGAAACATTTCTGGGGTATATGATTTGAAACTAGGAGGGGTTTTTGGGAAGGGAGGGAGGTGGCCTCTCTGCAAATTTTCTTGGACCTATACACACAGATACATATGAAAACCTACTATCACTTTCTCTTAGCCCTACTAAGAGGAAATATGTATTCCGATCGTGCCAGACTTTCGAAATTGAGTTTACACCGGAAATACATGTGTTGTGGCCTCTTGAGTACAAAACAATGTTTTAAACGCATGATCTGTATGTGTTTTTCCAGTTTTCCTTAAAACAATGGCTCAAACGATTTTCTTTAAACTTCATTTACTGTGTACAAACATAAATACCTATGTTGTGGTGGTTGGTTCCACAGAGCTGGAAAGCATCAGAGACATTTTCCATGGTAGCCTGCTTCATTTTGTAGTCATCGACCGGTTTCGGGCGTTCGCCTATCTTCAGGATGCGTTTGTCAGACAGTGTGATGACACAGACTTGCATGGAGCAAATTCAGTTTACACACTGCACACAGTGTATAAAGGAATTTGCTCTGATAATCACTTTTATTTGAAACATTTTCCCAGGAAAATTGTTTTTTTGGGGTTGTGGGGGAACAGTAGCGTTATGCTTTTCTCTAAAGTATCACTTCAGTATAATACATATGGTTTTTACCACCAACAATAGAAGCATTGATGGAATTCAAAATTTGAACAAAATCGATTTTACAGAATATGTTTGTGAGGTTTTTATTTTTTTGGAGTTTTCTTGAAAACTGGTTAGAACAATTTTCTATAAACTTGGCATTTTTGCTGCATAGATGGAAAGGTATCAATTTTATTTTTTCCGAAACATTGTAACCCAACTAAACATTGTAACCCAACTAAACATTGTAACCCAACTAAACATTGTAACCCAACTAAACATTGTAACCCAACTAAACATTGTAACCCAACTAAACATTGTAACCAAACTAAACATTGTAACGTTGCAATTTTAAATGAAATCTCTTGATTTATTGTATTAATTAGAAGATCGTGTGTGTGTGTGTGTTTCTCACCTGATTCTAACTATCTCTAATTTTTATTTGAAATAGTAATCCGGAAAAATTTATTGTTTGGAGTAGGTGGGGTACTGAAATGTTAAACCAATCCGTCTATAATAATGACATTTCACAACAAGGGCATTGTTCAAATTACCTGGGGGAAACATTTATAGTTGGTCCCTTAAAAAAAAAAACTTTCATTCACATTTCTGGCCTGCAGAATGTGCTCAGGGTGTTTCCAGTTAGTTCTCTTTTAAAATCTAAATTTGAATTTTTACTCCGTACAGTTTTCTTTCTGATATAATCCTGAAGAACTAGATTTTCAACCATTACCTCATAAATGATATTATAAATCAAAGTTCATTTCTAATTATAACCCACATTATTAATTTCTCTAAAAATTCTATTACTAAATATTATCTATTTTAAAAACATATAGATATATAAGTATAACATACATATATGGGAAATACATATAAATATTATGATCTTGGCAAAATGACATTTAATAAAAATATGTATTTAAGAACTGCGTGGGAATTACATGAACTACTGCTGCTGCATATTATTGGCTAGTTCTTATAGAAAAAAACTCTAGCATTCTTTTTTTTTTTTAAATTATTACAAGTTACTGACTTCTTGTTAAGTTGTTCAAAAGCTGTAATTTATGAGCCCCAGTTTTCTTGAAGTCAAGCAATTTATGGGTTGGGACAGTTCCTCAAAGTTTACTTATTTTTATCGACTTCTAGGCTACCTGCATCGGACAAAACTCTGCTATCCCTTTCAGTCGTGGCAATCGTCCTCTTCTAGGCTCCAAGCTGCCATGACTTCCTGCATCTCCAGCAACTATCTCTACGTGGACCCCTCTTTTCTTTTGGAAAGGGGGGTTGCCATCCAAGGCATCTTTTGTGTCATGTTGCACTTCTGATATTTTGAAGCTGTTCCTCAGTTTCGCCACTCTGGAGCACCGCGTAGATCTTCTTCAATAATCCACTTCGGGCACACGTAAATTTTTGTTACTGTCCAAGTTTCACAATCATATGTAGCAGGATGCTTTCAATTAACCCCGTAAATCTTCTTCTTTCTGCCGTTTGATATTTGGGGTCTCCACAGTCCCGAATAGAGCATATGAATGGCCCTTCCACCACCTTTGGACCCCGGAACTCGATATTCTAGTTTTTTTTTGTGGAACAATGATCCCAAATATTTAATTATATCGACATTGTTTATTTTTTCCTCCTTTTTGAAGACAAAGATCCCCTCTCCGATGTTCCTACTATCAAATACTCGGTCTTATTGAAATTAATCTCTAATCGCCAGGCGGAGTAATCCTTTTGCAATAAATTCACCATACAGGCATACAGGCGGCATCCACTTGATCTTGGGCAACTATAACTTGATTAACTGCAAGGAGATAGAGTATCGGCCTTCATAGGAACTCCCATGCCTACCAGATTCTGATTCCACAATTTCTTTCTGGTTATGCTGTCTCAGGCTTTATTCAAGTCAAATGAATATTCCAAAAATTAAATCTTCTTTAAGAACGTATTTATTAAGGTATCGCCGATGTATTTATCACGAAAGTTTGACACTAAACTGTTGGTCAATATATTATTAAGTCAACCGAAATTGAGACTTTCTTTAATTGTTTTTCTGTCAGATTTTTGCGATTAGCAGGAATACGGTTTCAATGGATTGTCTTTAAACTTGGTAGGGATGGATATAAACCAATCATTTTTACTTGAAACTTTTCTTCTAGAAAAAAAATATTTTCCAGAGGTAAAGTAGAAATTTTAAACGTTCCTGTAAAGGTACCATTTCTCTGTCGTGTGCGGTTTTAATATGATTATCCATTAAAAGGTCAAAACTGGAAGGTCAAAGTTATCCGGTAATGTAACTTTCTGGAAGTTTTAAAAAGTTCCCAAAAACATTAGAAGAGTCCGTTAAAAGAGTCCAGACATCCATTTTGAGGGGTGTAAATTTCTTGACAACGGTTCCAATGATTTTCTTTCATCTTGGTTATGTTACTGTGCAAACATAAACTATGACAGTTATTAGAAACATATTTCTGGACAAAATTCTTTTAGGTTGGTTTTAAAATTGATTTGAGGAACTCCATACATTGGTGTAGTTCTTTTGCCAACAAGTGTACACCCTGTTTTTTTTTCTTCTATACAATACTATAAGGTCAATTAAACATTTGGAAATTCCAAAGTTTCCTTTTATTAAAGAAAATTTGTGAATTTTAATTGTAATAATTTCAGGGAGAGGAAGTCCTGTGAGTGTTTCATAACAGATTTTTCACTCACTCTCGTATCTAATAAAGGAAGTATTACGAGCTTGTCAAATTTTCTAAATTGAGTTTTCACCGGAAATACTTGTTTTGAGTTCCCCTGACTATGGCACAAAGGTTTCGAACAAAATCTATGAACCGAAAGTACGACTTTACTGAATGTATTTTCCCTTTTTTTTTTTTTTTTTTGTGATTTTCACGAAAACGGCTCCAAACGATTTTCTTTAAACTTTGTACACTGTCTACACATGTGAAAACCGATCATTTTTATTTGAAACATTTTTTTCGGCAAAATATTGTTTTTCGAGTAGTTCTAGGGAAACTGTAGCGTTATACTGTCCTCTCTAAAGTACCACAAGTACGAGAAAGTAATAAAAAAAAATCATCTTCAGTAAAAGATCGATCATGTCATCATCATTCATTGATTTCTATTAAAAGAGTTATGATTATTTTATTTATATATATATTTTTTCCTTCAAGGTTAAAAAACTCTTTATTATTTCCAATTATCTTCTGATGGCAACTTTACTTATTTGTTTTTCTATTCTTTGATCAGTTACGATTTCAATTTCATGTCCACCAAGAATCCAA
Organism: Triatoma infestans; assembly: GCA_011037195.1. NCBI lineage: Eukaryota > Metazoa > Arthropoda > Insecta > Hemiptera > Reduviidae > Triatoma > Triatoma infestans. The sequence goes on along the minus strand of JAAEAF010006281.1, from coordinate 35,807 downwards.
TTTCCTTGTACCACAGAATGATGTCACTTTATTTTATTTCATATTTCCAATTTTGTCCCGTCTGTTAATGACAGGTACTTCTAACCATGGGTCAAGTGTTTTTGTAAATCATCATAGTACTTTGCATTATGGTGTTCCATAAAAACAAGGGAAAATTGAGAAAGGTAGAGAAATGGCACTTTAGAGGCGAACCTATCGAAATAGTAAATAGTTATAAATATTTAGGTGTTGCGCTAACTTCATAAATGCAATTATCAACGCATCTTAATGAAAGATACAAATTAATAAAAAAAAGCAATCAACAGCATTTGGTCGGGCATTTTTATGAACAACAATATTCCTATATCTTCAAAATTCCACATCTTTAATACAATAGTTTTAACCTCTATATGTTACAGGTGTCAAGTTTGGGGGCACAAATTATATGAACAAGTGGAGAAAGTACAGAGATTTTTTCTAAAGAAGTTGCTCCGAGTCCCAAAATTTACTCCTAATTATATCCTATATCTAGAAACAGATCAAAATTACATATTTTTTAGAACTTTTCAGCTTTATTTGATGTATATCTCAAAAGTCTGTTTGTATAGTGACAATAGATTGCCAAAGATAGTGGAAACTTTAATGGCATAAAGGAAGTTCTCTTGGTTTAAGGAATGGCTTGATTTAGCTAATAAGTTCAATTGTACCATAGAATGTCACTTTAGTTCTCTAGAAAACTGCACTAAACAGATAGAGAAACTTCTAGAAACTATGAAGGCGAACGCGATTAACGAATTTTTATTAAAAGCGCAGGCCACCTGTTACCACTTATCACCTATTATACAAAGAACTATTGCCAGTAAAGTATCCCAACATCAATGATGCAAATAATGCAGACATTCTAAGAATAGTTTTTAAAATAAAGGGGGACTTATTAAACTCAAATTATAATGCTTGGGATTCTGATAGGATTCATATCTGCTCCCTATGCAATAGAAATGAGATAGAGGATAGCCTTCATTTTATGGCAATATGTCTTATATTAGGATCTATTAGAAGAAGGTAGTTAGGAAAGGGTGTTATCTCAAAAGGAGGAGAACTAGTTAGTTAATTGATAGAAATATAAAACCAGTGTATAATTTTGCAAAGCTTGCATTAGAACACAGGTGAGCAAAAATGGAAAATATAATTAAATATATTTATTTATTTTTCTTTTATTTTGTTTATGTTATTTTTATTTTAATTTTTTTATATTATAATTATCACGCCAAACTCCTGGCAAACGGCTGTATTCAGCCATTGCTGTATGATTTATGCGTGTGTTCTGTAAAGTATAATTTTATATATTTTATAATAAAGCAAATATTCATTCATTCATAATACTTTACGTTGAAGGGTTGCATTTATTGCGGAATAATGACTCCCCCCCCCTACGCACACACACATTTTTTCGGTAAATATTTTAAATCCGGAAATATGGCAATATGATAATAAGTGCTTCTTTACAGAATCGATTTTTTGAGTTTTTTTTTTAATTTTCTCGGAAACGATTTGTATTTTAAACTCGAAATGCTAATTGTATAAATAAAAACGTATAATCCCTACCATTTTTTTTGTATAGCCAGCCAAGTTAAACATTCAAAACGTTGCTATTTTAAAGAACATTTTTTAAATAAAGAGAGAGAGTCGTGTGAGTGTTTCATACCAGATTTTATTTTCATTTATTTACTGAATGAAATAAAAACCAACTTGTGTGATTGTCGTAATATAAAAATATAGATTTTTTTTTTTTTATTACGAAATGTAAAGTATTGCACAATTTTGTCCAAAATGGCGGTGAAAAGGTATATTGGTGGCACCAAGTGTTCTGAACACTGTCACCTAATTTAATGTTGAAGAGACCTCCCCTCCCTTCTACATCGCCCACCATTGTGACCAAGAATATGTACGTGACCAAAATTTCCATTCTATATTTTCCACTGAGCAGCACAGACATACATACTTACATATACACATACCTACGCACAAATAATACAATGTGGATATATGTATATTTTTCCTATGCATAATAAAGCAGATGAACGCTAGCGAAATATGATACAATGGTAATATTTAAGTAGTTCTTTAAATTTATTATTTTTTCTGTATTATAAAACGAAATCTATTATTAAATTTAATGACGCAATAAGATGTATCAAATTAAATCCTCTTCAATTGTTTAAATAACAAAAAAAAATCTGGTACGCAACCAATCACACGACTTTCTCCAAGTTTTATAAAATTGGGCAATAATTCTTTAAACTTGGAATTTGTTAGCTCCGTATCGAGGGGGTAGGATAGAATAGAGATTGAGGTATTGGCTGGCGCAAATGGTAGTTAGAAATTGTATGGGTTTACATTGTAATACAAAAAATAGCGCCATAACATTGCACAAACTTAAAATTATCATTTTGAAATGTAACGTTACAGATTCCGCAGAAAAACCATCAAAAGCAATTTTGGGGACGGTCTCTCTTATCCTCAACGGGGTTGAAATAAAAACGGTGGACCACTTCAAATATCTGGGTTCGATTCTGCAATCGAATGGTTCCTCAAAAAAATAAATTATAAAAGGGTAATGGAAGGACGGAAAGTCATCAGCATGCTAAACTCCGTTTTATGGATTAATAATATATTAAACGGAATGAAGAAGCTTAGATATAGTGCCATAGTACAGAATATAATGCTTTATGGGAGCGAAACATGGACTCTTGGCTCACAAGAAAAAAGGAAGCTACAGTCCACCGAAATGGATTTCTGGCGTCGGGCGGCGAGAAAGTCTAGACGGCAGTGAGTCAGAAACGAAGATATTCGGGAAATAATGGACACCAAGAAGGCTGTGTTGGAATGCATTGCTGAAAGAAGATTACGATGGTACGGACAGTAAGGAGAATGCAGGATGAAAGATTGCCAAAGAAAATTTTTGAGTGGTAACCGGAAAGAAGAAGAAAGAGAGGGCGACCAAGACTTGCATGGAAAAAAGCTGCCGAGGAAGATATGGCAGGATATGGATTGACAGAGAAGGATGCCTTAGATAGAGAGAAATGGAGAACATGTTTTTAATTCCTAAATTTTACATTATTGACTGCAAAATGAAGTAGTTTGGCGAGGATTTGAGAAAAATCCTTGGGGGGGGAAAAAATATTATAAATAATAGCAGGGAAGGGATTAGCTCAGTGGTAGCGCGCTGGACTAGCAACGCGGAGATCACGGGTTCGAATCCAGCCGTGCTACCCTTAGATTTTCTCTTCCTAGGAGCCCCTACATCTTACTGTCCGGTGATGGACAGTGTTGTCTGTAACGGGAGAACACTGTCCGGAGGCCGGCAGTGCACTGAGAAGGCTCCGGGCGCAAATGACCACAAATGTTGAGACGCCTTAAAAAAAAGAAAGAAAATAGCAATGACTACATTTTAATCTGTACAATCAGCTATACAATGTTTTTTTTTAAAAGAAAAAAATCGTTTTATAAGTGGTAGAACCATAAATCGTTGTGACGTTTAACCATAAATATTTAAGTCTAATGAGGTCATGTAGCTTGATGAAAATAATTATTGTTGAAACAGTTTTCGATAAAATTGGCTAAAAATATGAAGAAGAAAAATACATTCAATCAAAAAAACTATACTTCAGCATCAGAGATATTTTCCGTGATAGCCTGCCTCTTTTTGTGGTCATTGACCGGTTTCGGGCTTTCGCCCATCATCAGGATGTTTTTTGTCGAACAGTGTGATAACATAGACTTTCACAGAGCAAATTTAGCTTAGATTGCATAAACTACATTTGCTCTGTGAAAATCTATGTTATCACACAGTTTGACTAACGCATTCTGATGATGGGCGAACGCCCAAAATCGGTCCATGACCACAAAAAGAGGCAGGCTATCACGGAAAATATCTCTCATGCTTTCCAGCTTTGCGGAACCAACCACAACAACCACAGGCCAGGTTTGATGGATTTTGCCCCCCTTAACTTTCTTGTTTAATGCAGTAATTATTCCACAAAGGAATATCAAGTTTATAGAGTTATTTCGCTCGGACGACATGTATTTCCAGTGAAAACTCGATATCGGAAATTTGACACGATCACAATAATTCCTCTAGCAAGCAGTAAGAGAAAGCAAAAATATCTGGTGTGAAACACTCAAACGACTTTCTCTTACTGCAATGAAAACAATTAAAATTGAAAATTTGCTTCAAATTAGGAATCTTTACTCAAAGTATAGTTTTATATAATAGGATACTATTGCAATTTCCCCTCCCCAAAAAACATGATTCAAATAAAAATATAGTTTTAACAAATATGTGTAGTAAACGTTTGAAGAAAATCATTTAAGTTGTTTTGGAGAAATTTAAGGAGAACTCATAATCCTTGTCTGTAGAGTCATACTTCCGGTTTACCGATATTTTGAATTCAATGCTATATTTTCGCAATACTTCCTCCTGCAATATTAAGAGAATGTAAAAAAAACTTCTCATTCATTTGATAGAAAAAGGGCCACTTTCTTCCCAGATTTTATTGCCATTATTATTAATTTATTGTTTTTATTACTGAAACTGGTCTTCACGTAACTTTTCAATGATCTCATAATCAATTAATTATTTATTTAATTATGTTTTTAATTAATTTAATTCATTACATCTGATATAGAGGTAATAACGGTAGATCACTTGTTTAATTATTACGGTTAGACTTTCACGGTTTACTACATCAACTGATAGGAACTGTAATATATCAAATGGAAGCGACTGGCTCAACTATACTGACCCTCAAGGTTTAGTTGTTCTTGTTGCTTTTGAAGTAGTTTCGAACTTTAGAAAACTGAGTTCTCCTCGGTTTGTAGTCACCTAACTCACTTGTTTGAAAGTCACCTAACTGTGAAGAATTGTCTTTAACGAATGATCTCTCTCTCTCTCTCTCTCTCTCTCTCTCTCTCTCTCTCTCTCTCTTTGTCCTCAAAAAAAGAAAAAAGTTGCGGAAACAATCTTACTCCTAGTATCAGGAAGTATTACGATCGTGTCAAATTTTCGATGTCGAGTTTTTTCCTGATATACATGTTTTGAGGTCCCCTGAGTGCGAAAAACTGTTTTTTAGATATGTGTTTGTGTCTGGTCAGCATAATTCGAAAAGCGAAAATTGCAGAAAGTTCAATATGATATTTGGTTCAAGTGCTATAGCATGAGACCTGAAAATAAGTTTCTAAACAAAAACGCGGTCACTCGCGAATGTAACACTTAATTGAATGGTTATTTTTCACTTTTTTGCGATTTTCTCAAAAATCGCTTCAACGATTTTCTTGAAAACTTTACATTGATTTCCCAGCTATAAACAACTCTAATTTTATTTGATACATTTCTCTGGGACAATTCATTTAAGGCTGGGTACTTTTGGCGGACGGATAGGGTTTATCACCTGGCACAAATTATTGCATATTTAAGTATTAATAGAATTGCAGATTGGAAGAAAATTAGTTAATCGGAAGATGCGATACATACATTTCACTTTTATTTGAAACATTTTTCTGAAAGAATTGATTATAGAGGGGTATTGGTGGGGGGGTCTGTAAGTTAGTTGTAATATGTACATCTTTGGGAGAGTTAATAAATATAAATTGTATCAAAGTGTATTCTTGTTAAATATTTTATGATTGTAAAGTAGGGACTTTTCCCAATGGACATATTTATAAAGTTGGGTTTTTTGGAAGGTTGAAAGGCACAAAAGAAACAGTTAGTTGAGTCAGAGATACCTGACCTACCCCTATCATTACATTTATTTAGGACAAAGGGAATTTCCCTCTTTTCACTTTCCCCGGAATGGAGGTTGGATATATAAGGTGGACCCTTTTAGGGACAGAAGTCAGTTCAAAATTTGGACTATAAAAAGAGCGAAGTCTGTCACTTGAAAAAGCCATGGTTACAATAGTGAGTGGTGGAAGTGCCCCAAGAAACCCAGCCTTCTTCAAGTCAGAACATATGTAAAATATGTAAGTTTTATAAAAAGCAGTTTCTCCTCAATGACAAGACACTTACGCTGTTGTATCTCAATATTGTATTTATTAATTTCTGACATATACTTTTTATTTTAATTATATATTTTTTGAATCTATATATTTAATTGCTTTTTCATCCTCTCCAACTTCTGTATAAACACAGATCTCTAGAGAAGATTCCAAATATGAATTATAATAATTAATTATTAATTAACATATTTAATTTACCCCCACTAATACAAATCATATTGCATAGTTTATATTTAAATTAGCACAAGCTTTGTTGATTTTGATATAGAACGCACCACATAAGGTCGCTCAGGTATAGAAGTAAAATTCCCACCACCATTTTCATGGCCAGCCTAACTAAACATTGTAACGTTGCAATTTAAAAAAAAAAAAATCTTGATTGAATTGTATTAATTAGATTAAGAGAAAGTCGTGTGAGTGTTTCACAAAATAAACCCCCCCCCAACAAATTTTTTTATTAAAATTTTCATGTACTATCTAAACACATAAATCCATTTTATTTGCCAACTATAGAAGCAGTGCTATTATTCCAAATTTTTGGAGAAAATCGGCTAACCGGAAATTGCGATTTATACAGAAAAGAACATTTTTTTTTACTTTTCCGGAAAACTACTGCAATGATTTTCTTCGCTCAGTTATAAAAAAAACAAAAACAAAAAATCACTTTTATTTGAAAACCTTTTTTCCCGGAAATATTGAATTTGAAAGGTTTCCTGAAGGGATCTGTGACGTTACATTTCAAAGTTTGGTTGTTCAATATTTAATGGGCGCTTTCTTTTAGATTCAAAGTACTACCTGCCTGGGTAGGTAATTGACCCACCAACATCTCTCTATATTAGGACAAATGAGTTTAAAGAAAATTTGTCATTTTATTTAGTGTGGGTGTTTCACCATAAATGTTTGTTCTCTGCTTTTTTGTTTAATTATGTCTATTTTTGTCAGTTCTTATTATTGACTGTTTATATGGAAAAAGAACTAAAATGTGGAAGGAGGAAGGGAGGAGGAGGGATACAGCGAAATGATTGTCCCCTCCATATATGGAAATGGACGCAACCAGTTAAGCCGGATGATTTGTTTACAAATGACGACAAATATTGTTTCTGTTCTCATATCTTTATATATTTATATTTTTTGAGTCGTCCTTTCATACTAGTAAAAAAAAAAAAAAAAACGTCAGAACATGTTAAGAAATCGTTTCTCTACATTCTGCCATACAGTTGATGATTTCTCTTTTAATGTCGTATTTTTTTTTTCTTTTTCCTCCGAAGAATGGAGGTCACACAATCGTGTCCATACATTTTCATTGGCTCATAGAATATGTTCTACAACATATATATATATATAATATTCTCTTCTCCTAGACCAGCTCAGGCTTGCGTTTCTCTTAATCTCTTACTCTCTCATTCCCTCTCTCTCTCCTGTGCTCTCGCCAGTTCTGCACGCTAATAAAATTGGATTTTACTGTCCACACCCTAGTCCCTCCCCCATCCTGGACAAACGCACCACACTTGTTCTTGTTTGGACATCCTACTTCTCTACTCCTTCCTTCCAAGACTTTTAATATTGGGTCCACTTCGCTTGGTCCCAAGTCCACATACATATAGATATAATATATTGATGTGTATATATATATATATATATAAAGATATATACAATTTATATTCACCTACCAGTTATGACTCTATTTCCATTGGGCTGAACACGCACATACATACACACACAAACGCTGATGGCGACCTCTAGTGTCAAGCCAATCTTTTTTTTTTCTTCTTTAGCATTGCTCCACCTCAACATTATTTAGTTCATTCACCTTTTTTTCCGCATTCTCATGCATTCTTTGTTCAATTTCTGTCTTCTACTACTTCTTCATAATTTATTTTATTTTATTTTAATTTGCTCTGTTTATATTTCTCTAAAAAATGGCACGACATGGTATAAAATATTTTATCATTAAACTAATCAATGCTGCAATCTATTTGTTTTTTTCTTCATTATTAACATTCATCTTTACAAATTTCAACCCTGCAATTTGGACGGTTTGCTGGACAATTTTTCTTAAAATTGGAATTTTCCCAGATAAAAAAAAGGATTTGAATAAAAGTATTATGTAGGGGCGGGTGTTGGTGTAGTGGTTATGAGCATGGACTTGTAACTGAGAGGTCCCCAGTTCGAGTCCTGTTATACTGCTAAATTTTATATTCGTTTAAAAAATGTTTATACTGTTATATTTATGTTGTTATTGTTGATATTGTTATTAATGTTAATACTGTTAAAATACGTGCTTCCATTCCTGTTCACGATACCTAATTTGGTAGTTAGGTACATTAATCCTGCCTAAAAAGAAAAGGAATTACTTTACTTAAAGTTCAGTTTGCATTCCAAATTTAACACCTTGAAAGCCAATGCTTTATTGGCTTTCAAGGTGTAACGATGCTGAAGAGGCTCATCGCAATATGGACGAAACTTTGGATTCTAGCAAACCACTGACGCAGTCTTAACGCGGAAACTCAAGTTTTTTTCATGAAAATGGCCACGGGGATGATCATTTTCTATGAGATAATGAAAAATGAGCTCAAAACTTAATATTCCGTTTAAATACCATATGGTCTCAGTAAAACTAATACGTCCACCAGAAGTGCGATTTTAACTATTTTCACGAAAATATCTGTAACACTTATTCCATGGGAAATTGTTCTGTAGGTGATGTTACTGGGAAGGTTATAAACGTTAACCTCGCCGAGTTTTGAGAAATATGATTTCAGAAAACCAAACAGATTTTTGAATTTTTCGAATTTTCACAGAAATAGTTTTGAGTTTTAAAACGGGCTATATTTTACTCGAGTGTAAACTGTAATTTCGTTTTATTGGGGTTTTGATTAACGCACGGCTTTCTGGGCACAACAATAAAGTCACATTCATGAAGTCCTAAGAAAACTAACAAGTATATTGTACGGCTCAACTAATCGTGGTATTTGAGATAGATTCTAAGGATAGTACCACTACGAGATCAAGCTTTTCTTGATAAGTACGTAATAACTATGGATATATTTGCTTGTCGAATGTAGAAGGAAATAAATAATTAATTTAATCAGCTGACTTAATTGTTTTAGAGGAGGGGATAGAATAAATAATAATTATTAAAAAAATCAGCTGGTTTAACAATTTCAATTAATCTCTTTTGCATAAATAAAATAAATATGATGTTTTCAAGAACACTAGAGAATTTATTTACATTTTCTCACTGTTGAAGAAGAAATGATTGCAATAATATCAATTTTTCGAAACGATATATATGTTTTGAGTTTCCTAGAATAAGAAAAAAGTTGTTTTTTTTTTTAGAAATAGAAGGTCTGCATAATTCAAAAATGGAAAATCGCGGAATATTCAAATTGATAACGATTTTTTTTAAGCTTGGTATATCCAACTCCATGTATTTTGAGCTACAATTGTTTTCCTCCCCTGTAGGTTTGGGGGGTTAGAGTAGACCTACAGTGTACTAAAGGGCACTAAAGGAGCGGCTAGTCTATTGACCTATCATTATATCATTTCCCTTCAATTCCTAATCTGTATTCTAGATCCTAATCCTTCGCCCTCTACCGTGTAAAGGTAGATGAAGCTCTTAGCCGTCGTGAAGGCAGTTCATTTAGGGAGAGAATAACCCCGAAATAAAGTATTCCAGCACGTCTAGATCTGTGAGAAGGCAGCTCTTCCACTTGTCCTTCCCAGCAGAAGGCCGGGATAAGAAAATTCCTGAACTTTTCTACTCTGGGGAAAGTTAATCAACTCAATCTCTTCAGAATAAGAAAAACCTGGCGGTACTTACGAAATGGAAAAGGCATCATATTCGTATGTCAACGACAAGCATATCTTAGACTTAGATGATCAATAAAATTGGTGGCCTAGTGGTAAACGGAATATAGTACGACCATTAAAAGGATGGTGATGAAGAATTATTGTGAAGACGGAACAGGCATGTTGCCTAAACGGGAAAGTTTGTCTTTTTTTAAGGAAAGTTATTGAAGTATATTTACAAAAAAGAAGCATGATTACAATGCTTAATTTATAAAAATAGTTAATACATTTTCTGAATTTTAAAAAAAAAATTAAATTTCTGAATTGCCGAGAACTAGTGTAACAGCTGTTTTAATCTAAATAAAATTGTAAAAAACTAGTGTTATATTTATTTATTTTAAATAAGCCGTCTGTCTGTATGTACGTCAGTAGTTAAATTCAAAATCCAATAAGCCAATCTTCCATAAAGGGAAGAAGAAGTGAGAGGGTTGTACAAGCAACGAAGAAAGAAAAACGAAAAATATGTTCAGTTAATTTCCGGGGGGCCTCAAGTTTATCTATACCAAAAGTAGAAAAAAGAGGTGTGTTACGCGTACGAGGTCTCTCTATCACTGTTAGGTGTGTGTCTGTGCGCGCCTGTGTGAGTGTCTATGTATATATGTGTGAGGATGTGGAACGATGTAATGAAGACTATAGAGTAGCAGTGGAAGTTCTGAACTCTGTGTATGTGTGTCTGTATGGAGGTGCGCTGTGCGCGCTCCAGTTCGCCTTCATTCCCAGTGGCCTGTTCTCCCAATGGTCGCCTTAAACTGGTCAGCTCCAATTTAGAAAAGGTTCATTTTAATAAATAGCCGCTACTCTCCTCTGCGCTAGAGGTTGTTCGGCGCTCTCGCTGTTGAACTGTGAGGAGTAGTACAAAGGGGGGGTGGATGAGGAGGTGAACTTAACCGGCCGCAGGCAGGGGTAGTGGTGTGTGTGTGTGTGTGTATGTGCCCCCGTTCATACATATTCATCCAGTCACGGGTACTGTAATAACTGGGGCCGCGGCAATCTGCCCTCTCTATCTATCCAACCTTACCAATTTTTCTTTTAATGCCGGATTTCTTAATTAATTAATTGTTTAACTATATCTTTTCTATCTCTCTGTTTTATTTCGGCTTTTATTTTTAATTATTTTGTCTCATATTTATTCAAACTCATTATTAAATCACATTACTGTAACCTCAACATAAAAAGGAAAACTTTATTGTTCAACAATTAAGTGTTTAAATGAAGTAAAATCTTTGTTGCGAAACACACGGCTTTCTCTTACTGAAATTCTATCAGAAAATTTGTTTATCTATAGATCAGAATGTAGTGGTTTCCCAAACGTAGCCTAAACAACGAATCATTCTCAGAATCTCCTTAACCTACAGTGGAGGAAAAAAAAATTTGTAGCTCACAATATATGCAGTTGGATATTCCAAGCTTAAAGAAAAATCGTTATCGATTCGAATTTCCTGCATTTTTCCATTTTTAAATTTTGCAGACCTTCCATTTCAAAAAATCAACTTTTTCGTATTATAGGAAACTCAGTATATATATTAAACTATTGGATATTGTAGTGTTATATTATATATCGGAAACTAAGGTAGCTAGAAAAAACTAAAAAATACGTGTCCCCGTAGTTTTTTGTTAGAAATCCAAATTTAATTTGCAAATTTGTTTTGGTGCTTCCAGAAGCGAGATACAGGCACTGTCATATTTTCAAATGGGGAAGTGTGGTTTTTATTTAAGAACTAGATATCTCTATTTTTTGTAAGAAAAATTTACTTGAACGGTTTTTATCTGTGAGCGATATTTTACAAGTTAAGAATGAAAACATGATTCTTATAAGAAATTTCAAAATGATATTTTTTTTTTTTTTTGGCGCATCGACTGCCTTGGCCATTAGCGCCAATGATAATATTATAACGGTTTTTTTGATTGAATAGAAGAAAGTACTATTTTATTATAAATTTTACACCTCATTAATTACAGATCTTGCTCGAACTGGCCTCCACCATTAGAGATGTATTAGACATGCTCTTTCCTGCCAATTGTACCTTACGGCCATAGATTCGGCTTTAACCGAGTTACAGGCGTCTAATATTCTCGGCTTTAGTTCATCTACAGATGCAATCCCGGCTTGATTCTATTACACATGCTTAGAAATGCTTTTATTTCTTTGGCCGAAGAAGAATTTGAATATCTCAAAAATGAAAAGTTGCAGGAAGCTCAAACTTGGTATTCCGTTTAGGTACTGCCATCGCATCAGACACGAAGATTTCGGGCAGAATCCATCAACCAGAAGTGCCACCTTACTGAATGTTTTTTTACAGTTTTTGGTGACTTTTTCGAAAAAGGAGAAATGAATTCTTGTAGAAATTTTTGTGGGTGTTTAACATCAATTTTATTTTGATCTATTAGTATAAACGGCCACATATTGGATCTGCATTTCTACCTAATATTCTTGTGCTTTCTTTTTCACAATGGAATGAAAATTCTGAGTTTTTTCTTTATAACTCACATTAATTATTATACAAAACAATAATTATCATCAGAGATATTTTCCGTGATAGCCTGCTTCTTTTGTGGTCATCGACCGGTTTCGGGCGTTCGCCCATCATCAGGATGCTTTTGTCAAACAGTATGATAACATAGATTTGCACAGAGCAAATTTATTTGATACACTGACTGGTCGCAAATAATAATTATTATGTTGGAAATAAATTGATTTTTTCATTTTTTTTTTTTTTTAGAAAAAATTTGTATCGCACAATTTGATAATTTATAAAATACCTACAATCGGGAAAATAGTTGAAAAATTTAAACTAGTTTTTTGCAAAGAAATAATTAGCTAATCACAGTGTAAGAAGTGAAGGCGTCAAATGTGTGCGTGGTCAACATGAAAATTCTAAATTTCCCACTGGCCTAACAACATACACCCACCATAAATGTGAGCTATATCGAGCAAGAACTCAGAATTTTTTCATTCCATTGTTGAAAAAGAAAGCAAAAGTGTAGCAGGCGGAAATGTAAGTCAATGTAAGTCCGCCATATTGTATTTGGCAGTTCTTTCTAGTAGGACAAAATAAAATTGCTGTTATCACTCACAAAAATTTCTCAAAGGAATTCATAATTTTTAGAAAAATCATTCAGTAAAAAATATCTATTTTTACTGTCTCTTAATCCTATTAGGAAGAACTATTGTAATCGTGTCAAATTTTCAATATCGAATTTTCACCGGAAATACATGTTTTGAGGTCCCCTGAGTCCAAAAAGTCCAAAAAAAATGGTTTGTCTCAAAGATGAAAGATAAAAAAGCTCAAAAATGAAAAATCGCGGAAAGTCAAAACTTGATATTCCGTTTAGGTATCACCATGGGATCCGCATTATCTGTCAAATTTCCACTATCGGAAGTATCACTTTACTGAATGTTCATTTTTCACTTTTGTGCAATTTTTCCGAAAATGGTTCCAACGATTTTCTTAAAACATATCAATTACACATTCTAAGAGCTATAATTTTTATTTGAACATATCTCTGGGAAAATTCACTTAAGGATGATGCTATTGGGGGAAGGATGGGGTTATGTTTACTCATTATAAAACGTATATAAATTATACAATTCTATCATCTAAATAATATTAATTAAAATGAAATATGTTGCCAAAATTCTGAGTTTGAAGAAAATGATTGTCCGGAAATGGTTTTTTATTGAACATTTTTTCAGTTTTCTTCGTTTTTCCCCATAAAAAAACTTGGGCGGATTTCTTGAAATTTGATATACAGTAACCATGAATACGGGAATCTATAAGTTTTGTTTGATCTATAAGTTATGAAACTTTTTTTCCCGGAGTGTTCATTTAATGAAGTTTCATTTAAGGGGTGAGCGGAAATTTATGCTTTCGTCAAACAAGTCACGTTATTTACTTTAGATTCCCTCAATGATATAAAATTGAAGGAGGAGTAAACATTTTATTAAAATTATATGTTTGAAGAAACTTTGTCAATTATATTCTGTAAACTGCAGTAAGAGAAAGTCGTGTGAGTGTTTCACACCAGATACGTATTCTATGTTTAAGAGAAACCTTATGTGAAAACTTTATTCTATGGCAAAATCACATTTTAGAAGACAGCTTAAAGTTGCCGCTCCTGTCAGAACATCCCTCAAAGAAACTTCCCCTCGGAAAATTTATTTTAAAATAAGCCTTAATGTGTTTACTAATTATTTTAAAAATTTTAAAGATAATCGTTGAAGCAGTTTTTTTGAGAACAACTCGAAAAACTGTAAAAATTAAACGAAAAAAAGCTATGTTTGTGTGAACGGAAAATCAAGTTTGTGCTTAGCTGTTAGTGAGATTTCGTTTTTTATGTTACTTAATTACTTAAGCAATAACTTCATCTCCTTTGTTGTTCAGTTATTTATTTTTATGTTTTTATTTATTAATATTCTTATTATAAGAATTGTTCTTAATATTATATATTTAAGTAGAAAAAACGTATATATATGGATGTCTTTTTAAGAATATAGAAGTATAATGTTTGCCACAAAGTCACGTATTTATAGTTTGCAATAAGTAGATGTGCCACTTTATTAGCCACAGATAGAGCACGATATGTTTACAACAATTTACGTGTGTTATTGCTATTTCTAATAATTCACTCAGGGAAATTGTTTTTTTGTTAGATTTTTTTTTTTAAGTACACATTATTTCATGAATGTTTCATAGTTATAACAACTGTGGACGGTGTAAGTAGGCTATTAATTTGAATAATTTTGGATAATTATGTAAAATTAAATACGTCTACAAGTGGAATATCAAATTTTTATTTAACTTCATTCAGAAATACCAAAAATTTCTTATTTAGAAAGTTTATAGTAAATTATTACTTTCTCTTACTCCCAATAAGAGAAAGTAATTCCAATCGTGCAAATACAAGTATTGCATTTATGATAAAAACTCAATTTTGAAAATCTGGCACGATATATATATATATATATTATATATGTGTGTGTGTGTGTGTGTGTGTGTGTGTGTGTGTGTTGAATAATATTTGGTCCGTAATGCTGGATAACATCTATGATTTTATAAGTCCATAGCGTCCATACTATTGTTGTTCCGGACCGGCCATCCTCAAGTCGATTTTTAATTGTAATTAATATGATAGATGGTAGAGTCATATAATAAATAAAGTGAAATGGCACTTTAGAAGAAAGTGTAAACCCACCAGCAGTAAGAGAAAGTAAAAAAAAAAAAACTATCGATTTCGGTTATCGATCAATTGTTGTGGACGGGAACTTTCGAATAGTACGTAAAATTTACAGATTTAGTGTAGGATGTAGTTTTGATCACATGATAGAAAGTGTGCGCGGACTGGAGATTACATGAAATAATAAAAAAATATATGAAAGAATACCTTGCATGAATACTTTTAAACAGTGCCTTTTTTGGAGGTCATAATTTGAACTGAAAGGAAGCTGGCGATAAAGCCGGATATAAATAAATTTTGACTTGAGGCTATTTACATAAATCGGCCGCAATGTCAAGATATAGCTTGCCGATTACGTTGCAGAAAAAAAAACTACGTCTTAGATAGATGGCCAGTATCACATTTCATTCGCTACAATATAATTGCCAGTTTGTTCTTTTTGTGGGGTTGGAGCGGGGAGCTAGGTTTTATCGATAAAAATTATAGACCTAATTTCTAATCCGATCAACCAGCATGGCAGTTTTATTAATTTTTTTTTTATCGATATTTATCTTGTTTTATGAATGAATTAAATTTATTGATATTTGTGTATTATGCTATTTTAAATATTCGTTTTACATAATCATTAGTAAAATGTTGAGCGTTTGGTAGAGATTACTTAAAATTCTTGTCCCCATGAAGAATTAGGTAGAAGAGAAAAAGTAGAAAATTGATGTGTTCTTTCTCTCTTGATAAAGTCCCAACAGTTCAGATTAGGTTTCCAGATAACCTTCCTTCCGGTAAAAAATTGTGGGAACGTCGGAAAGAATCATGAGGATTAGGAAAAAGAAACAGACAAGATGACCCGGATGATGTTGGTGTTATAAGTGTGTATCAACATTGGTGAGATGTGGCAATGATTGGATGTGGTTGAAATGGATTGGTTGTGGTTGATGTGATTGGAAGTGGCCTTATTTTCCTCTCCCCGGCTTATCATTCTCTGATACATTCTTGACTTATGTGGAAATTTGACCTATCTTGTGTTAACACAATCTAAATAGCACGAGCAATCCTTGGATACTATTTTAAGAACCTGAAGATATAGTTATTGCATGCTTAAGTTTATCCTGCTCGTACAGGACCATGACCCTAACCTCATATCTTTCTGTTGTTATTCTTTGCTGAGTTAAGAACTCTCCTACCAAAAGCCTCTGGGAGCCCGCTCTTCCCATTCATTTTTGGTCCTCACACTAAGGTATCCTCTCAAAAACCCTTTACCCTTACTAACTGGTTCCCTCCATTCTTGCAAATAGTACATACCATTACGGACACTTTTCTTCTGCGGCTAGACCCAACGCCAGGCGAACTGATGCGATCTTTCCAAATGTTTTCCCTACATCCTTCACAAGATACGCATCTCGATTTTCTGAAGTTCAGTACCTGCTTAGTAGAGTCCAGATTATCCTATATGTAAAGATTAATATTTCCTTTTTTGCTTTTCCTGGAGCTCTATTTACTTCTTCTTCTTAATCAATCGTCGTAGACCTTCCAAACCTTTTTCCAGCCTTCCCTATCTTCCTTCAATCTACCTCGTTTACTCCATTCCAATCTCCTTCTTCTAAAATCATCTTTAATGGTGCTTTTCCCATGTGCTCCTTCTTCTATCTCGCTGACCCTGCTTTCTTGCTTCGTAGCATGTCCTGGCTACTCTGCCAATATCCATCCTCATCAGATGTCCAAACCCTCTCAGCCTGCAATCTCTGAACACCTCATCCACAAGCTATTTCTATTTCCTATTAATGAATTTCTTTGTTAGTTGTTGGTAAGCATAGCACAGAGGACGCTATTCTTTCATTAACTTTCAAGCCGTGGTTGTCTAGGTATTTGAAATTTTATACCTGATTAATTTTTTTTCTTCCGTAAAGTGTACATTAACAATTCTATCCGCATGTTCATCCAGCCTTTGTAGCAGCATCACTTTGGATTGTCATATCTCTTTAGCAAACTCTTCCTGGGTTACACTCGGAGTATTTGACGTTCTGCCAGTTGCTTCATGTAACTCTATATCTTGGGGGAAAACTGTGATATAGAAAGACTGATTATTGGTTACGTTATCACATAATGAACCGTCCTTTAATTTATTACTTCTCCGTTTGAAGCGTTGCAATAGATCAAGAAATTTCGTTAAGTTATTAATAAATAGAATATCAATATTTTTAAGAAATATAAATATGTATACATTTTTTTTTAAAAAAAAGAGATAAATATAGAATAATTAGCGAATGTTTTACATGATTATATAAAATTGCCTTGAACCTGACAGGCAAGGTTGTAAATTTTAATTTTAACAATAACATGTAATAGAACAGTCTATTTGTAGGGGCGTCCTCATGAATGGCACCCCTCCTCTCGCCCACTAAATCAAAGTAAACATTTCAGAGTAAAGTGTCAGAGTTCACCCAGCTGTATATATAATTTACCAGATTTAGTCATTGTTATTATTAAAAATTAATAGAAATGTTAATATGATTCAATGTTTTAATACGGAAATTATTAATCAAAATATTATTCATATTAACTCAGTTAATTAGTTAAGGGGTCTTTTTTTCTTTTCTGTTTTTTTATAGGTTAATTACGAAAAAGACCTTGTTATGAATATGTATTTAATTGTGTTGTTCAAATTAATTGTTCTTGTTTTACATGAATACGATGAAAATATAAAAGTAAATGTGGTGTGAAACATTCACACGCCCTTTCTCTTACTGTAATTTACAGAGTTATAATTAATTGACAATTTCTCTTCAAACTTTTGATTCCTTTATTCAATGTTTAGTTCTCTTCAATATCAATGGGAGAATCTAAAAATTAATAAAACGACTTTTAAGGAAAGCATAACTTTACCCCCCCCCCTTAAATTAAATTCCTTGGAAAATCATTTCAAACAAAAGTGAAAGATCTCTGTATTAATAATTCGTATTTCAAATATTTTATGAAATCCGTCGGTGTTTTCACGGAGAAAATCGCTGAAAACTGAAAAAAAAAAAACTGTGCAGCAAAACCGTAATTATCTTCAAAGTCGAAATCTTGGCAACATCATTCATTGTAATTAAAATCGTAAGATATCATTTAAGATAATCGTATCTTATAATAAACTAAAATTGCACTTTATGGAAAAGCATAGCCCCTTCCCTCACTCCAAAAACCTCCTCAAAATGAATTTTTCCGGAAAAATGTTTAAATATATGTGTAGTTAGGATTCCAAGTTAGAAGAAAATCCTTGGAGTTGTTGTGGAAAATCTATTCAGTAAAATGGATTTTCCGGTTGAGGAATTTTTGACAGATAACTTTCTGTGGGATCCCATGATGATACCCGAACAGAGAATGTAAGTTTGAGCTCTCTGGGGATCTTCAAAACATCTGGTATTTTATCCGTCGTGTTTCGTTTGAAGTGAATTCTTTGCATGAAATGGATTTACTCTGATGTTGGATGAAAATCCGAAACCGATCAGGAACAAAATAAATATGCATGCTATGACGGATAAAATACTAGATATTATCCGGCATTGCGGGCGGACCCATCCACATATTCAACTTCAAAACATGTTAACTCTAAATCGAAAATTTAACACGATCGCAGTACTTCCTCTTACAGCAGTAAGACAAAGTAAAAAACAAGTGGCGTACTAAATTCTTAAACGATTTAGGGCAATGGTTTGCTAGTTTTTTACTATGGCGGTGGCTTGCTTATGACGGAGGGTATTTTATCTTAATTTTTCTTTAGAAGAAATTTGTAAGCTTAGGGTTAATTAAAAACAAATTTATTAAATAAAAAGAGATTTAAATCATTTATTAAAATAAAAGACACACTCATTCACAAACATGTGTTAAAAAAAAAGAAAAATACTCATCGATGCGACACTTGGTTTTGGATATCATTAGCCAATTTATCATAATCAGTCACACACTTTAAATCCCTTCAATTCCAATTTTATTGGCGGGCGCCTTAAACATGCTGCGCGGAAGAGACCCCGCATACCGACCGCTAATCTTGGGTGTAGACCTATTATTTTTTGGAAAATTTTTCCCAGAGAATTCTGGGAATTTTTCGACGTTTGTCTTCTTTCTGAACTGCTATTTTAGGATAATTCAAGGTTGCATTAAAAAATAAGAACCACTAAACATTTCAGAATCAAAATTAATTGTAAAAAGTGATTTTGAATAAATTTTCTTTCATCTAATGTTCTGTTAAAGTTAATTTATTAAAGAAGTGGTTTCAAAATTATCTATCAGGTTAGCCAACTAGTTTTTTATTTTATATTCGTACATGAATTATCACTAGCGCACAGTAGCTATAATTTCTCTGTTATTAAAAAAAAGATATATATACATATATTCAAGAAACAAAAAACACACCGTTAGAAATTATAAAATAAATCTAAACTTATATATATATAAAATACCGTAGTCCCTCCTATTCGTTGATAAAATGAAATTAATTTGCCGCCCAGCAGAAAGCGCACTAGATCGGGTCATGCGCAGGGGCGACGGGCAGGGATGTTGTTTTTTAGTTGTCAGTGTTGCCAAAGTTGGCCGACACACCGTCAGGTAGTACCAATCTATATGTTCACAGGGATATTTTTCTTCCCCTCTTTCTCTCATTCTCTCTCTGGCTTGTTTGTTTGTTTTTTTTAAATATTTTTTAATGTGAGCCGCAATGATGGATATTCTCAGCTTTCAGAGCCGCACGGCGTGCAGTTACCTAGCTGTTCTGCCTACTTTCATCACACACTTTATTACCTACCGCATCCTACCATCTATATCGCTCCTCCTCAACTACTTCCCCCCCCTACAAGTAGTCTGCACACGCCACTATAATATGCGTAACCGTAAACATAAATATTTGAAAAATTTAAAGAAATTAGACTTGGGCCCTCTCCCAGACATTCCGACACACGGAAACTCTATTTTGTTGTCATCGGAGTTGTTGTAGCCCATACGTTCTGTCCAACTATCACAACCTAATAAATTTAATTTGCTAAATTGCTTGAGTTTTATGACCACCACAATTATGTCTATTAATTTATATTAATGTTTAGTGTTAATATTTAATATTACCACTATTTATTTGGTTTCCTACCGTTGCAAAATGCCACCATTCTAATTAACTACTTTTCTCCAAATTTGTAGCTGTCACTTTTCTTATAAAAGGTGCAGTTGCTCTTATATATAACGCGTTGGCGGAATCGGATATTGAAATGGCCGTTTACAAGAAAATCTGATACAGCAATAATGCTGACTTTAGGTAATCTCAAAAAAATGTATTAATCACAAAATCTGTCAAATTAATGAATTACCTGGCCACTTGTAAAAGGTACATTCTGATCATAAATACCAGTAATTCCTCCGTAAACAAAATTGAATTAGCTACTCCTTCAGGGTCTTAGCCAGGGTTCCTATCGGGTGTATCCCAGACAACAATATCCAGACAAAAAAAAAGTCTGGTGAGTTAACACTTACACGACATTCCGGTTATAAAATGTATACATGTATATATGTATATATAGACCATTCGCTAATAACATTTTTACTTCCTCTTACTCCTAGTAAAAGGAAGTAATTAATGTAAGAGTGTCAAATTTACGATATCGAGCTTTCACCGGACATACACGATTTGGGTCCCTGAATCCAAACAAATGGTTTTAGAAAATGGTCAGTGTGTGTGTGTGTGTGTGTGTGTGTGTGTGTGTGAACAGCATAACTAAAAACGAAATATCGCAAAAATTCAAACTTGATATTCCGATTAGATATCACCGTGGGATCCGACAGTAAGTTATGTGTCAAAATTCCTCAACCGGAAGTACCACTTCATTGGTTTTTCCCTTTTTTTTGTGCGATTTTCTCGAAAATGTCTCCAACGATATTCTTTAAACTTGTAGCAATAATATCAACTAAACTTACAAAGCGCTACATTTTTTTCTTTTTTATTTGAAATATTTCTCTGGAAAAATTCATTTAAGGCCAGTTTTTGGGGGAGGGGTGGGGTTAGGTTTTCCTCTAAAGTGCTGTTTCAGTTTATTATACAATTCTATCGTCTAAATGATATTAATTAGAATTAAATATGTTTTTTAAAACCGAGTTTCAAGAAAATCGGATGACCGATGACACTTCGTTTTTGCTGAAACGTATTTTCCAGTTTTCTGCTATTTTCTCAAAATCGGCTCCAACAATTTTCTTTAAACTAATTATGTGAAATGGACATGTAAAGAGCTACAACTTTTATTTGAAACTTTCTCCGGGTAAAGTCACTGAAGGGGGTTTTTGGGAGGAGGGGTGGGCTTATGTTTTTCTCTAAACGCTGCCTTAGTTGATTATACAATTCTACCATCTAAACAAAATCAATTAGAAATAAATAGATTGCCAAAATTCCGAGTTTCAAGAAAATTAGTAAACCGGAAGTGCATTTTACTGAACAGATTTTCCAGTTTTCGCGATTTTTTCCATAAAAACACTGAGGATTTCCTTAAATTTGGTGTATTAACTATAAAATTTGTCAATTAGAACTTTGTCAACTGCAGTCAGAGAAAGTTGTGTGAGTGTTTCGCACCAGATTTTTTCGTACTCAAAACATACATTGAAAATTGGAAAATCTATTTTTCAATTTCGAAAATAGATGTTTAAACACTTGTTCTTGATTCGTCGTTTAAAGCTCCAATGGTCTCCTGCATGGAACACCAAAACTAAGGAGTAATATCACAGTGTATTTTTTCCAAATATCTGGTAAAACCTCCAAATGTATCCTGCTTTATTTAGTTTCATATAAATATGCTCATTAGCTTTGTTGTTTAGAATCAATTTCAAGGAAAGGAATTTTTGGGTGAGGTGTGCTACTGTCCCAACTCTCAACTCCCTACCAGGGATTCTTCTTCCCCATGACAGAAACTGCACTTTCAGAGTCCTGTGGTTATACCATAGTGCAGCTACCGCTCCTGTTTATCTACTTATGGGATAGAATACACGACCAGCCTAGAAGTCAGATTTAATTTCATTTCCCTCAGTATTATAGAACGCTCTGGGATCGCACAATAATAAAAATAATTTGACGTCGTTTCATTGCTTTGTCCATACTTCAATTACGTCGATTATGTCAATGAATCGCATACAAAACTATTTTAGATAAGGATTTTGATATCCAGCTCTTCTCGTAATAAACATAGTTGCTATAGAGTTGGAAATCTGTAATTACAGCTTCTTTTTTTTACATTATATATACCTATAAATTTAATCGGTAAAATTCCTAATGAAAAACTGGTGTAAAGTATTAATGAATTAAAAAAAAAAAAATGCTTTAATAGTCTAAATATGACAGCAGCCGAGAGATAATAAGGATTTGTTGGCGATACAGAAAGCAGAGAGAGAAGTCTGTATATCTAGCGGCAGAAAGAGGAGATACAGCACTGCCTTGACTCATATGACCTCACTTTGACCTCTGACTGCGACAAGGTCATGGACTCGACCTCTACCCCCTCTTTTACATTCACTTTACGCGCCTTTTTTTTAATTCTTTTTCTTTCTTTCTTTTATTTTCTTTGCTTTTTTTTTTTTTTTTTTTTTTTAAATCAAGTCTTATAACGAACATAATGGATTTTGGAGCAGCACATTTGAGCTGGAGCTGGAGTAAGAGTTGGAGGGGATATTCCAAAATAATAAACTGTGTATGGAAATCGATATTGTATCAAATTTTTGTGTATGTATGAATATTATGTGAAATACTAGCGCCATTATTCAATGCCCACAAAACTTGTAATGCAAAATGTCGTCTCATTATTCCCATAGTCCTCTAAGCATCAATTTTACTGGGGGGGGAATTGGTTAATAAAACCACTTTCTCTTTCTGCAATTGACATATAGTTATAATTGACGAATTCCGCTCAAACTTAAATTGTTCACTAAATTAAGCTAATTTCAATATTATCTTCCAGGCCCCCAAGAACCTCGCCCCTTAACACTTACTCTGAAAAAAAAGTTCCAGACAAACGTGATAGGTCTATAAATGTGGTAGTTCGTATAACAAGTTCAAAAAAAAACTCTCTGGTACCTTGATCAGGAAAATCGAAGAAATTAAAAAAAAAAACCCTTCAGTAAAGTTGATTCCCCGAAAAAGTTTATTCTTTAAACTCGAAATTTTGTCAATAGATTTCATTGTTATTAATATTATTATATAGATGAAGGATCATGTGATCATTATATGGAAACGGCACTTTGACCTTGAAATCCCCTCAAATTAATTTTCCCAGATAAATGTTTAAAAAAATTTCTAGCTGTTTATATCTGTAGTTATAACTTTTTAAATTGTTGGAGCCGCTTTTTAACTAAATTAAACTAAAAAAATTTAAAAAAAAATCCAATCTATAATATTTTGACCGGATTTTATCCAAAAACTTATTGTCGGTTTCTCTTGGTAGAAACTTAGCAACTTACAAAATATTAACTTCCGGTGGTTTTTCCGCTTTTTGAGTTATGTTGACACATACACAAGCCCCGACCAATATTTCTAAAAACCAGATTTTCGGACTTCATGGACATCAAAACACATGTACGTACTTACTCGGTGAAAACTCAGTATCAAAATTTTGACATGATCCCAATATTTCCTGTTACTTACTACAAGTAAGAGACCAAATTAAGAAACCCACAAAGATAACACAAAAAAAATTCATTAAAATGATTCAGGTAAAAGTAATATGTCTATGTCTATGTTTAAATTAGTTGTTAAATTAGTTTGTTTTTTTTTAAAGAAAATCGCCGGAAAACTGAAAACAAACTGTCCGAAAATATTGCTTTTTCCGGCTGGCGTAATTTGATTTTTGATAATTTCTTGTCCGGATTGTACGATGATAGTTTAATATTAAGTTTAAGCTTCCTGCGATACCAAAATGTAGAACTTTTGCTGAAAACTTTCTTTTTTCGTGTTTAGGAGGCTTAAAAAAAAAAAATGTATTTCCGGTAAAAATTCAATTTCACAATACTTCCTTTTAAAGTAGTAAGTGAAAGGAAAAATCAAAGAAGTTCAACCTGATACTCCGTCTAGGGAATCATGGGATTCTCCTGAAAGAAACGTTCAACTGAAAAGTAGGAGGAAATAGGCCTGCCCATTTGTTCAAGAGGGCTCTTGAACTTCCTTCCTGGTAACTCCCAGCGTAACAACACAATCAAGTGGAGAAACCTCCAATATTGACTCAAATAAATGTGCGGTAAACAACTGGTTAAAATGTGGACATAACAAGGTAGTCCCTAAAGATGTTTTTAGGACGGGCAATATTAGATATTCTGCACTTTTCTCGAAAACAGCTCCAAGCATTTTCTTGGAATTAATATATTTATTAATCAATTAAAAGAAGCTTTTAATTTAATTTGCATCATTTCTGTAGAATGGCTAATTTGAATAAAATAAAACATTCAAGCAACGGGGTGGAGGGCTTTACCAGCCTGTTTGAATAATAATTAGAGAAGATGTATAATGTCTGCGATAATTTTGTAATTTATTGGTTATAGATAAATATATTTTATATAACAATTTGTTATATAAATTTATCAACAATATTGCACACCTTTCAAAGACAGATGGATAATATAGATATATATATACAGAGAGGTGCACACCCTAGAGAAGGGTAGGGTCCGACCCACAACCTTGTCAGGAACGTCAAGGGCAACAATGGCCTCCCTCTCTCTTCTTTAACGTTCTATCTCCCTATATATACTCGCTCTCTCTCTCTCTCTATATATATATATATATACATGTTTGTACATGCCCATAGATAAAAAGTCAACTTTCATAAATTTTCAACATTACCCCTAACTACACATAATTCTTAAACATGGCGCATATATCACTTCACAGACAGAGAGACAGAGAGACAGATAAGTAACCTCTAATGGCGCGTGATCAGATTTTCTAAGACAGATTTTTTTTAGTCTTTTAATATTGTTTTTGAAATTGTACTGATTTGTTTTTTTCCTCTTATTGTGAGTGATTGTATTTGTGGATTCATAGTCAAAATTTCGAAATCTATTGATAAACACATATTTTTGGGTAATTTAGAAAGCATTGAGATGTTTTTTTACCTTTTGCATAGTTTTCTTATAATCTACTGGAATCTCTCAAAAGACAATGTGGTTTACTGGACATAGCTTTATATAATAACTTTCCAGCTCGTGATCCTCAATAGAGTTTCTGAATTAGAAAAAGAAACGCACTATTGTCCTTCGACAGTTCGCTTGGATTTGGAAGACAGCGTGACAGTGTGTGGCTGACATTTCTTCTTTTTGTGAGAGAAGTATCTAGAGCCTGCAAGCTTCACCCAAGAGTGTCCCGCAGGACTCCTAAGCCTAAGAAAACAGACAGAGCTTGAGAGGGCATTCTAACTTGTGGATGCCAAAACAGACCTCAGAAATCTTGGTGCCGTAGGCAAAGTAGCCAACCCCCAAAGAATCTAATCTGATCTGATTCGAAAACGTAGCACCTATTTACGCAACAATATCGAAGAAAATTGTTTCAGGGGATTCTGAACTCTCAAAATTATTTAAGAAAAGCTAGGACACTCTCACATTAGCCTCTACTTGCCAATCATTACAATGCAGGTGCTGCCAGCTGTATATTATTAAATGCAACTAAATATTTTGTGAAATATCGAAGTTTTAAGAAAATTAATTTCTTAAAACTGTAAGAATTGTATTAAAAGAAAAATCGTGTGGAATTTTTCACCCAAGACATTTTTTATAATGATTTTATTATAACAACTTCCTTAAGACAGTTTGGAAGCGCACGTTGTTCTGCCGTATTGTTTTTGGAATCATTATAAGCTTTAGAAATTATGAACTTTTATTGATTATAGAAGGTGTTGCTGTACTAAATAAAATTTAAAATTTACGACTATTGCAAATTACAAGTTTATATAGTTGTTATCTTATTATATTATATATTATATTAAAAATATGAACAACCGCCTTTGCAATATATAATAAAATATTTAATAGACCTACCATTTTATAATAAATCAATGTAAAATATTATGAATATTTAACTTTAATAACTGAAATATGTGTTAGTGCGCACGTGTAAAAGAGGTGTTTGCGTGTGTTACGTACGAGTAATAATAAAGCAGGCTAGCCACCACACAACTTAAGCATATCTAAATGCGTGAATTGCTCTGAATATATATATATATATATCGATACATATATACATCGATTAGATGAATCAAAAAAAGCAAAAATGTTAATCTTTTTATTTATCTATTTTTTTTTCCTTCATATTTTATTTTTTCGATGAGGATAAACCCTTTTATAGAAGCAAACAGGCAGCTTTCTAGCCACGTCATATCTTTTTCTTTTTAAAAAACTATGCTTCAGGGGTATTATCACTGTTTGCATGGCGGTAAATATAATTATATTTAAATATAGATCATGTTGTATAGTAGAGTTGTGTTCGGCAGATGTGTAGGCGTTCAACTATGATTCAACCATAGCAAACAAAATAAAAATGAAAAAATATCTATCAAGTATGGAAAGATCTTTTTAAAAAATATTTATGTTCTCATGAACTTTTAGTGTTTTTTTTTCTCCATTAAATTCTCTTAATTATTTTTAGAGGAAATACGAGAGATTCTCGTACTATGATCGAGAAAGTCGCGCAAAATTTTCTCGTATTTTCTCTTACTCCAATTAATATATTAACCAACTAATCTACTTTAAAGATTGCAACGTTCAAAATTTAGAAAATTTAAAAAAGAAGATGGCAGGGTTTATACTTGTATACTTAATGTTGGAGCACCTTTTGTGTCATACAACAAAGTTTGTAGCGGCAGTTTTGAATTTAATCCCAATTGATACGGCCCCCAACCCGCAAAAACCCATCTTGAAAATCAATTTTCTTTTTCGAGAAATGTTAAAAAAGAAAGGTAATATGTTTTTCTCTGTGCAAGTGTAGAAAAAAAATCATTTTAACCGTTTTCGACGAGGAAATCCCCCCCCCCTAAAAACTCAAACACCAACTTTGTAAAGTCATACTTCCGGATTTTGATCGAATCTTTCTTCTCAGACCTGAACAGAATACCAAGTTTGAGCTTCCTGTGAATTTTGTTTTTGAGATATTTTGTTCACACACACACCACACACATTCGCTAACAAATGTTTTTTCGTACTCAGGGGACCTCAAAACATGCATTTCAAGGGAAACTGATTTGCATATATTTCTTTTTATTAGCAGGAAGAGAAAGTAAAGTAAAAACAACAAAAAAAAATCAGAAAAGTTCATAATTACGGCCGAATTTTGATCAGAACAAAAGTGATCCGATATCCAAGACTAGACTGTCCGATGGCAGTGATAAAGGGGAAAAGACATTTCAAAAATTGAATTTTTCATAACTTCCGTTTCAGCATGTCCAGCTGGGAGTGGTTGGGTGTTCCCCAAACTGAGCGATATTCTTAACTTAACTGATTTATTTCTATTATGCCGAAATTCCTTATTGTAATGATAATGGTAGTGGGGTGAGAAGGGAGGGGAGAAATGGTAGTATTAGATAAAAAGAGCATATTTCATCAAAATAAAAATAACTCAGCAACATTTAAATTTTATCCGTTTTTTGACCGGACGTCGGGTATGCAGAGCTGGTTGATAGCAATGCAATAATATGTTGACCTAATAATTACAAAAACCTTTCGACTTCGTAATATGTGGTTCGCAACCAAAGAAATCTTCAAATAGCTAGTAATTTTTGTTTAAAACCCAATATGATCTGATACTGTTTCTAGCATTGTCAACAATTTTGTGTAAATTCAAAGTTTCTACTAACTTGTTTCACCCTCAGTAGTGTTTTGACCTGAATTATAATCCATTGAAAGTTCAAACACTATATTTCATTATTTTTCACTTGAACACTAAAATTCCACTTAAATAACACTAAATTTGGGTTTTGCACTATTTTTTTATGAATTTAATTTGAATATCAATAAACAAGATAAACAATATCCTAAACTATAAACTAAAATTTAGTTTAAAATACAATTTTATATTAATAATTATAGTTATATTTTAGTTTTTAGTTCTGTTAAGTATAAAGAAAATAATACACTGGTTATAATATAGTTAAGAGGTCTCTCTCCAGACATTGGCTACAAAAACAGATACGGTTAACCCAGACCTCTGTAGAGGTCTTATGTCGCCTCCATTCTTTTCCTCGTGACCCATATGACCCCAAAAAAAATAAATAAAGAGTACTCTTTTTGAAAACGACCTGTAACCCTTTTTGTCAAGGCCACCGACCTAGACTGACGCTTGCTGCCTTAAACAACCACGTCACATTTCATACTCATTTAACTATCCTACATCAACTCATTATTATTATTATTATTATTACTTATTTTTTCTCAGCTAATGCTGGCATTTTTATTTTTAAGAAAGGTGCGGGTTGTACGAAGCACACTTTCATTGATTATTTAAGAATAGCCGCACAATGCGGCATGTATCCAAAATGACGGCCTTTTGAATATAAATGGTTAATCTGGGATGGATATTGAGAAGCGTGATACCATCATGTAGGCATTTGGAGA
The DNA here is from genome assembly GCA_011037195.1 of Triatoma infestans. NCBI lineage: Eukaryota > Metazoa > Arthropoda > Insecta > Hemiptera > Reduviidae > Triatoma > Triatoma infestans. The sequence goes on along the minus strand of JAAEAF010006281.1, from coordinate 7,154 downwards.
CGATTTTAGACGTGGAAATGAAAAGAGGAACAACCGTGATTCTCTCTGCCCTCCAGATTCTTGTAATTTCTTCCCCAAGCTCGGCATACTTTCTTTGCTTCTCCTCAACAATTTTACTTAAAATATGTGAGTTGGGCACAGCGATGTCTATTTTACATCCTTCCTTAATTGTCTTCAAGGATGATATCTGGTCTATTATGACTAACATTCCTGTCAGTTATAACAGATCTGTCATAATATAGGCCTATCTCACTCAGATTTAGTGGCGTCCATTGCAAATCCAAACCGCAAACAACTCTATGTAGATATGAGTCACCGCATCTGTCAATGACATACCTTCTTAGTGAGCATATTTGACTATTGTGCTGATCTTTTATGCTCACGATCCCCGCACCACCTTTTGTCGTTGGGAGAGTGATGCGTTCAACACAAGAGTTCCGATGATGCATTCTGTATTTCTCATTTCTGTCCCTCACTCCTCTTTCAAGGCCTTCTAAATCCGTTCTGGACCAAGAAATAATTCCAAAGGAATAAGACAGATTATTTTTTTTTGGTGCATTAACTTCTAAGGTCCATTAGCGCCTATTATTATTATTATTATTTACTTTTTCAAACTGCTGTAGGATGGAAAATTGTGATCATGTCAAATTTTCATATAACTCTGGATACACCATTTTTGAGGTTCTCTGAGTTCGGGAAAATGTTTTCTTTTTCTCTCTCTTCTCTCTCTCTCATTTTATATGAGTCTGTATTGGGAATACGTACTTTTACATATATTATAACCAAAACTATTATTGCCAATATTCCAAGTTTTAAAAAAAAAATCGATAGACCGTACGTTAATTTTGGTTTTTGCAATTTTCTCAATCAATAGACGAACTATATCAGTTGCTCATTTTAGCAATAAGAGAAAGTAAAAAACATTAACAATAAAAATAAGAGAATTTTACTTTGTTCTGAGCTGTAAACAGTAATCCTGTACAATGAAGTAATAACAGTAAGAAACTATGCAGCTCCTGGGTGGGCCTGGTTAATGCGAGTTTGTCCGTTTGTGTGCGTGCGTAATTAAACTGTCAGATATAAAGAAGCCTACAGCAGACCTAATGACTTTATAATAATTCTGCTAGGAGTTAATAGATTAGCGGAATTTTATTTCTAATATTTTATAAACTCGTATAATTTCTCTTAATGTTGTAAGCGGAAGTATTGTGATCAGTCAGTTATTACTTTCTCTTACTGCCTAGTGAGGGGAAGGAAGTATTGCGATCGTGTCAAATTTTTGAAAATGAGTCTTCACCGGAAATACATGTTCTTGTGGTGCACTGAATATGAAAATAATGTTTTTAGCGAACCGTCTGTATATGTGTGTGGGTGTGTTAACAGAATATCTCAAAGACGAAAAGTGGCGCTAAAAAATTGGTATTTCGTTTAGGTACTACCTAAACTGCATCAGACACGACGAAGATTATGGGCATCAACCGGAAGTGCGACTTTATAAATATTTATTTATTTTAATTTATTAAATGTCACTTTTATTTGAAACATTAACCGGGAAAAATAGATTTTTTTGGGTTTTCTGGGGGAATTTTCTTTAAACTTGGAATGCTTGCTGTATAGATAGAACGTACCACTTTTATTTGAAACATTTTTCTGAACATAAATTGATATTAGAGGGGGCGTATTAGAGAGAGCTCTATCTGTTAGTTTAAAATTAATTTGCACAAACTTTTTTTAGTTTTGTAATAGAGCGCTTTCCCACACATAAGGCTGCTCAGGTATAGAAGTAAAATCCCCACCACCATTTTTATGGCCAGTCCAACTAAACATTGTAACGTTGTAATTTTAAAGAAAATTTCTTGATTAAATTGTATTAATTAGTGCAAGGGAAAGTCGTGTGAGTGTTTCACACCGGTTTCTTTTTTCCAACTAACTATGCCATCGTGGAAAGCTCAAATTCATTATTGCAGAACTCGATGAGTGGGTGAATGCGGTCCTTTGGCCTTATTATCATTTCTCTTTCTTGCTAATTGAGTTGTACCAATGGGCCCATTTTTATCTATGCTGCGATAAGTAATCTATCCTGGATTAAAATGGAATATAACTATAATAGTGTAGTATAGGGAAGCCAGGAAATCATATAACAGAGCTGGAGGTAATTATTTACGCCTGGAATAAATGTCTCACTATCCACACCCTACATTCCACGGTTCCCCGCATTAACACTTTATCATTTATAGTCTTTATTTAATAAACTATTATATTTAATAAGTTATTCCCCGTCGGCGCACTATCTACACCATTATATCCATTACAATTTATTAATACGCAGAGAGAGAGAGAGAACAGATATTTATTTATCTTTATTTTTTTAGTTTGCGCCACGCAATTTAATAGTAATACAAAATAAATCTAAAACAATTATCTGAACTGGGTTGTAATATGTTTCACGGCCGACATTTCAAAAATATATGCGGGCAGAAATATGGCGTTAGGAAGGTTTTAACTTGTTTTGTTTGCTTATCTCAGAATAATTTGGGGGTGGAGGAAAAAAAGCACTTAAAACTTTGTACATCAAACAAAAAATAAGAAATGAGCATTGATTGGTATAATGTGGCACCTTACCCGACTGTATGAAACATTAGACAATGTTTTCTAATGGAAATGAAACAAGTTATTGTGGCTGGGACTGCACAGCTGGATTAATATCAAACATATTTTTTCCATGACAGATCTGTTTCATATTGAGTTCGTCAATCATCAGCATGTCTCGATAAAGAGGATGATATCATAGACTTGCACAGAGCAAAATCAGTTTACTCGCTCTTAGTATAACCTCTTCCTGCCTTGATTTGTTCAGGGAAACCGTTATTTTTTCTTTCTTTTCTCCTTTTGCTCTTTTGTCTGAGCAGAGAAAGCGGTGACAATCGTCTCTAATTATGCAATCTTTCTCTTGCTCAATTTCTATTGTCTTCTCTACGGTCATGTTGTGCCTGCGGTCATTGTTTACTTGGGCTATAGATTTTGTTGTCCTTATAGACATTTATTGCATGCCAAGGAATAGTCGAAAATTTTGAATGTGCAGACTTGGCCGATATGTTATGTTTGACGAAATGAATATTCCACGTTGTGACTTGGACTTGAAGTCTTATTGACTATGCTTTTTTGAAATGGAAATTTGTTCCAAACTGCAACTTTTTGCTGCAACTCACAGTTCAAAGACAAATACAACTAGCCATGCTGCATAGAAGGCTTTAGGATTTACCCCTCTACTGCTTTATAACCCATCTGCGTGATTCTTGCTAGTTCAGTTTAGAATTCAAACCAAGCAAATACACTGAAGAAGCTTATTGCAACATGAGCAAAAAGTAGATGTATACAAGACCACGGACGCGTTGAAACCTGAAGCCCTAATGTTTTGCATGGCAAAGCCGCGAAAGCCTAAAAGATCATATCTTAATAATGTTTATGTAGTTGTTGTGGTTGGTTCCGCAGAGCTGGAAAGCATCAGAGAATTTTCCGTGATAGCCTGCTGCTTTTTGTGGTTATCGACCGGTTTCGGGCGTTCGCCCATCATCAGGATGTTTTTGTTAACAGTGTAAAAAACATAGACTTGCACAGAGTGTATCAACTGTATTTGCTCTGTGCAAGTCTATGTAATAACATAGTCAGTGTAATAACGCTGTTTAAAAAAAACATCCTGATGATGGGCGAACGCCCGAAACCGGTCGATGGCCACAAAAAGAAGAAGGCTATCACGGAAAACTCTAATGTTTATGTATTTTAGCGATTTTTTCGAACTTTAAAATTTCTATTAAAAGTTGGCAACACTATGATTACAAGAGATTAAAAGCGCAAATTAATTCAAAGATTTTGATGGAATAAATTATCACATATTACTTGTTGAAGTACAAACTAACTAAAAAAAGCTTTTTTTCGACTAAAGTACAAAATTCCCCTAATATGGTATCGCTCAACTAGATTTTCTCTTCCTAGGAGCCTCTACAACTCACTCTCCGGTGATGGACGGTGTTGTTTGAGGACGGCAGTGCACTGAGAAGGCTCTAAGCGCCAAGTTCCTCAGATGTTGACCCGCCTTAAATTAAAGAAAAAACTATGGATTATTCAATTCGATACTTCAGTCATAGTCAGTTATGAATTTTAGACCTAATAATAAATAATATGACCTTAAACCAAATATTTCTTCAGAGATAAATATTATTCTATTTTATTTTAATGTATATTTGACTGATTTATGTTTGACTAGCCTGCTTCAATTGAGAAGGTTTTATTTGGGCAGATAGATAAATGGTCATGCGGTTGATTTTGTGTCAAAGAAAAAGAAAGAAATAATGTTGTTCACATACTTAATAATTTGATTGATACGTTTGGATTAGTTCGAGGAGGCTGTATGCGTGTAAGCAATGTAATTTATCAAATCGATCAGGCAATGAAATGCGTTAAAAGTAATAAATAATCGATAACTAAAAGTTTTAGAATATAGAAGTATTATTGTTTACTGGGAGGAACCACGCCTTTTTCTCTTATATATCTACTAACGCTCTCTGTCACCTATGTAGATGAATCACCATAGATAATTCATACTGAAATTTGATTGCGAACAACTATCCAGTATATGTTAAATATAAATAAAAGAATGTGATTTTTTCTGCAATCGTAGACGATTTGTGTTATTCGTCTTTTAATATTATCCGTGGATATCGCAATTTTCTAAGTATAATGCCACTGTTACTATGGTTGATTTTGATGAAGAATTTTATAATTTTAGGCTTGAATATGTCGTATAATGGTATATCTTTTCTACCATATTTTAGGGTGTCGCTAGAAATATAGGTTACATAAAGTAACGCAAATTTGTTACTGTCTTTGTTCCTTTTTTTTTTTAATGGCACTGCACTAATTGAACATAATTATATGAGACATTATACTAAAACTGAACAGCCTTTCATATATTATTATGCTTTTAATTAAAGAACCTGAGGTGGAATTCTAGAACCCACCTAGTGCCTAATCTTCTTCTTCCTAATCTTTCCTCTTATACCGCTATACGGTGTCGAGGCCTTACAGCGTCTTCTCCAGCTATTCCTATCCTGAAACTTCTCTCTCCTACTTCTCCAATCCCATCCTCTTTCTTGGAACTCTGCTACACATCCTGTACCCAAGTTTTATTAGGCGTTCCCCTTTTCCTAGTACCCATTACCTTTCTCGCTACCTTTCTTCACTCCTCCATTCATAAAAGATGGCCAAACCATCGTAACTGGTTGGTTGCTATGACCTCCGCTACGGGCTTTACTTGCAAGATCCTCCTGACATACACATTCCTGATTTTGCCCCTTCTTGTTTTCCCCATAAGTATCGTATCTCCATTGTTTGGATCGCGCTCTTATGTCTTTCTGTGAAGGTCCAGGACTCACTGGAATAAGTAAGGATCGGTAGGAATACACTTTTATATCCTGATATTTTTGCCTTCCTTTAGAGGCTTCTCGCTTTCCAAAGAAAGTTTATATCAGAGCTAAAAAGACTTTTCCCGCATTTACCACCTTTTCTTTTATTTCTTCATCCAAAGTAACTTTTTTAGGACAGATGGGCTCCTAGATACTTAAAATTATCCACCTTTTCTATTTTCGTTCCAATAACCTCTATAAGATGCATTTCTGGTGCCTAATCATGAGATTAAAAAGCCAATTATGCATCTTTCTGTTTGTTTACTTAAAAAAAGTCCATTTTCAGGGGAGCATTGAGTAATTTTCTATCTGAAAAACAGAGAGGACAAATAAGTTTAGGAACCACATGTATATTATTCACTATAATAATTATATGTGTGGCAATAAAAAAAAAATTGAAGAAAATTAGTCAACCGGATTTTCCATTTTTTCCCAATTTCCTTAAAAAATAGAAAAAATTCATTTCAGGAAGGTTCTGTAGAAGCTAGAACGCTCATATTACTTAATAATACTGTGTAACATGTGTTCCACCATCATTATTGGGGGCGGGAGCAATTAAACAATATTGGAAACATTTCACGTCATAAATTATTTCAATTAATATTATGAGAGTTGAGGTAAGAGACAGCCATCTTTCTTTACACTTATAATTCTTATTAGTGTTTAAGATAATCATTAAGGCTTAACGCTTTGGCTCGGAGGGGTAAGGTCCATCTCTATTGGATACCCGGACATGCGGGAATAGAGGGCAATGAGAGGGCTGATCGGCTGGCCAGGGAGGGCTCGTCATTACCATTTTATGATCCTGAACCAGCCCTGGCCGTTACAAAGACGTTTCGCGACAAACAGATTAGACTTTGGGAGACGAGAGCTTTGGAGAAACGCTGGGGGGGCACGCAGGGGTGCCTCCAAGCTAAAAGATTTATTAAGGCAAGCAAGCAGGGAATCTCGGAGTATCTCCTGTCTCTTAGTAGGACGGGTTTGAGGACCTTGGTAGGAATAGTGACTGGGCACACTTGGGTGCACAGTCACTTGTTCAACATAGGGAAGACGCGGAGTCCCATTTGTCAGAATTGTGATGACGGAGTTAGGGAAACGGTGTATCACTACTTATGTCAGTGTCCCCGTTTCGCTGGAACTAGGTTTCGTATAGTTGGGAGGACACCACTCTCGCAGGATTGCCTGGGCGAGTTGGAGTTTGGGGATATCTTGAGATATTGCAGATTAACCGGCAAGTTACCGGGGGAGATTAATTAAGGGGTTACGAGGGGGTATCGGGGGGATAAGAGCCACATAGGCTTAGGTCCCGCGCCTTTCGGGCAACCGTTCTGATAATAATAATCATAAAAAACTGAAAAATCTGTTCAATAAAGTCGCAAATCCGTCAACAGATTTTGCTTCAAACTGGGAATTTTGGCAACCTATATAGTTCTAATAGCATTTAGTTGACAGAATTGAATAGCACTTGAAATAGCACTTTAGAGGAAAACATAATCCAATAGCACTATTAGCTAGCACCCATAGAATATACATAGGGGCTGGCGATATAGTTGATGTGTACATTTACTTGGGTTTAGCGTAAACTCTGGCTTCACACTAGAGACATATACACATTACAGACGACATCAAACATCAAAGTCATTAAAGGCTCTAATTAATGAACGTATTTGAAATAAATAACCTTTCCAAACA